>WNWU01011139.1:387-21145 GCA_012654045.1 Ptyas mucosa | reverse complement strand
TTGCCCCTTGGGATATTTCCAATTTAGGGTGCTCCCTTTTGGACTACAGGGAGCCCCTGCTGTGTTCATGCAATTGATCAATGAAGTACTGCATGAGCACCTGTACAAGGGGGTGCTGGTCTACTTGGTTGACATTCTTATCTACTCCAAGAACATGGACGATCATGTGAAATTGGTGCGAACTGTCCTGAAAAAACTCAGGGCTGCTGAACTATATGCCAAACTTTCTAAGTGCGAGTTCCACCAAAGCAAAATTGACTACCTGGGGTATCGCATATCGCATGAGGGAATAGAGATGGATCCTGGTAAAGTCAAAGCTGTAATGGAATGGGCCACGCCACACACCCGCAAGCAACTACAGAGTTTCCTGGGATTTGCTAACTTTTATAGACAATTTATCCCCTCTTTCGCCAAAATCGCACTACCCATAACCAATCTTCTAAAGACAAAGGGGGAATTAAAACCAAAGCCTTCTCGGCCTCTTGAATGGACTATGGAGTGTCAAGCGGCATTTGAAAAGTTGAAACGGCTGTTTGCTGCTGAACCAGTTCTCAAACACCCGGACATGGAAGAACCTTTCATAGTACAGGCGGACGCTAGCGACGTAGCCGTGGGGGCAGTACTTCTGCAAAAGAACGTGGAAGGGAATTTGCAACCCTGTGCTTACACATCCCGAAAATTGTCAGAAACCGAAAGGAGATGGGCCATATGGGAGAAGGAAGCTTTTGCAGTGCGATGGGCTTTGTTAACATGGAGACAATTTCTGGAAGGGGCCAAGCATCCGTTCGAGGTTTGGACTGACCATAAAAATTTAACAGCGTTGAAGACACCACGTAAACTGTCACCAAAACAAGTTCGTTTGGCCCAGCACTTCAACCGGTTTAATTTCACTCTGCGATATCTTCCTGGAGGGAAGAATTTCATGGCAGATGCACTCTCCAGATTGCCTCAATACAACAGCACAAAGAAGGAGGTGGTACGACCTATCATCTTTTCGACACAACTAGCAGCGCCAGTAACTACCAGGGCACAAACAAGGACCGATCCGGCCCTCTCGGGCGATTTGCTTCAAAAACTACGTGAAGCCCTGAAAACGGATGAGTGGTTTAAAACCCACTCGAATGAATGCACCCTCCGTGATGGACTACCCTGGGTTGGGGCAAAATTGTATGTTCCTGCCAGCTTAAGAACAACAGTATTGCAGTACGCCCATGACGCCAAGGTGGCGGGACATTTTGGTTTTGTTAAAACTTTGCAACTCGTCAAGAGACAATTCTGGTGGCCTGCACTCAAAAAGGACATAGAGGCATACGTAGCAAGCTGCCTGGTGTGTGCCTCTGCTAAAAGACCTCCAGGGAAGCCTCCTGGTTTGCTTCAAAGTGTGGCAAGGCCGAATGCCCCTTGGAAGGAAATATCCATGGATTTTATTGTTGACTTACCAGAGAGTGAGGGGTGCACAGTCATTTGGGTAGTGACGGACTTATTTTCTAAACAAGTGCATTTCATCCCTTGTTCTAAAATCCCTTCAGCAAAAACCCTTGCCAAATTGTTCATTCGACATGTTTATTGATTGCATGGATCTCCAAAACGTATAATTTCAGACAGGGGTGTACAATTTACTTCCAAATTCTGGGAGGAGTTTTTAAAGTTGATAGGCTCCGCCCAGGGCTTAAGCTCCGCCCACCCCCCCAGACAAATGGGGCTTGTGAAGAGAACCAATGGCGTGCTAGAACAGTACCTGAGATGCTACATAAACTACCAACAAGATGACTGGGTGGACTTACTACCATTTGCAGAGGTGGCCTATAATAACTCCATCCATAGCAGCACCGGGTTCACTCCATTTAAGGTAGCATCGGCTCGCGTGCCAACAGAGTGGGCTCCATGTGCCACCTGTGGCACGCATGCCATAGGTTTGCCATCACGGTTCTAGGGTGTAAACTATTCCTGTCAGCTTAGTATCATCTGCAAATTTGGTAAGTTCCCCTTCTATTCCCTCATCTAAGTCGTTTATGAAGTTATTGAAGACTAATGGGCCTAAGATGGAACCTTGTGGTACCCCACTGCTTACTTCCCTCCATGTAGACTTAGACCCATTAAGGACTACTTGTTGAGTACGGTTTGTCAGCCAGTTGCAAAACCATCTGGTGGTGATGCTGTCTATCCCACTTTTTTCTAGTTTATATATCTGTATTACTGGTATAAGATAAATATAGAACAAATAATAAGATAATTATTGATAGAGATTAAGAGGATAAAATATATAGATTGAATATTATTATAAGTTTTTCTTGAAAAGATATTATTATAACTCTTCCATTGAATAGGTATAATTTACTTTAAATATTAAATAAGTATATGAAAAGTGAAAATCAACTTCCTAAGAAAGAAAGAGATTAATTGAGAGGCTTATAGGAGAAAGAGGAGACACCAATTGAGTAATACAGGAAAAAGAGTATAAATTTAAATAGAATATTGTGTTTGTATGATATTGTGGAAAAATTTCACCCGGAGTTTAAAAATGTCATCCACAGCAACTGTAGCTAAAACAGGGGAAAAACCTACTACCAACCCCCTACCTATGGCCTCCCCATCAAATCAAAGGTCAATAGAAAATATGTTGGGGAAAGAAAAAGATAGAACAGAGTCGACAGTAAATAGCATGCAGAATACGTTACAGATGATACAGGAAACTCTGATGAAATCACAAGAGAAAATGGCCAACAACCACGAAGAGGCAAAGGAACATCACAAAGAAATCAAGAATGAGATAGGAGAGGTAAAAGAAGACATCAAAAACATGAATGATAAGATAGAAACTATACAACAAGCAATGCTAGAGAATGAGCAAAGAATTAAGAAAATGGAAACAAAAATAGATCAAATAGACCTTAAAGTAGAAACAGTGGAACAGAAATCAGTACAATTGAATAAAGAGCTCTCAGATTCAATTGCATTTCTCGAAATGGAGAAAGCCTCGTACTTCTTATGATTTCAGAATGTTGTGGAGGAGAAAGAAGAGGACCTGGGTGAAAAAATGGCTGAAATATTGGCAGAACTAACACAAAGAAATAAGATGGAGATGAAAGAATATATAGATGAAATTTATCGCATACACAACAACTATATAAGAAGGCATCGACTGGCAAGAGAAGTCCATATAAGATTCACAAAAAAAGCAGTCAGGTATGAAATCTACAAGAAATCGAGAGATGAAACAATAACTGTTTACTTTTCCCACAGGTTAGATTAATTTTTCCTATATATTCTATAACTCCAAATATATATATATCTTAAACTTTATACTAATTTTCATCCATTTTTAATTCGGTTATCAATCCACCTGTACCAATTATCCCACACCGTATAGAATTCTGAATCCTCTTTTTCATTTAGTTCTAATGTTAATTTATTAATTTCAACACAATCAAATATTTTCTGAATAATAGATTCCTCAGGTGGTATATTGTTTCCTTTCCGATATTGTGCGTATGTTATTCTCGCTGCTGTGAGTATGTGAATGATTAAATATCCTGGGTTTTTTATCATATTTGGTCTTTAGTATTCCCAGGAGAAAGGTTTCTGGAATCAATTCGATTGTATTGTTAATTAATTCTTGTAGCCAATTCTTTTACTCCAATACCTCTTCGCTTCGGGACATGACCACCACATATGAAAGAAGGTACCTTGGTGATGTCCACACTTCCAACATTTAGGACTTACGTTCGGATAAATTTTTGCCAATCTTGCAGGTGCTAGGTGCCATCGGTATAGCATTTTATATTGGTTTCTTTGTATGATGCCGCTTTTGTTAATTTGTAGTTTCTATTCCAAATCATTTCCCATTCATCCAAATTTATGTTATGTCCAATATTTCTGGCCCACACTATCATTGGTTCTTTTACCACCTCTTCTGCCCTGTCACAGTCTAATAAATAATTGTATAGTCTGGATAATATTTTTTTTTCTGGACCTACCAATAATTTGTCTAATTGATTTGCTTCCGCCTCAATGCCAAATTCTTCTATATCTTTTTTGTATCTGGATTGTATCTGCAAATATGGCCACCAGTCAATACGTATTCCTTGCTCACCTAGGGTCTGATTACTTTTGAGTTTTCCTTGATTGTCTAGAAGTTCTTTATAACTAATCATTTTGCTAATCTCTATTGTATTGGGATATATCATGGCTTCCATGGTTGATAGCCAATTTGTGATTTTCATATACTGTTTCCTTCTAATTTCCTCCCATATTTGTATTCGTGCTTCTCTAATCTTATGTCTATGAAAATATGTTTTGGTCTTGTTCTTTTTATCCCACATAAAGGCGTGCCACCCTCTTTGTAGGTCATGTCCTTCCAAGGTTAGGATTCTTTTATTCCTTAAATTAACCCAGTCTCTTATCCATACTAGAGTGGCCGCTTTGTGGTATGTTTCCCAGTCCAGGAGTCCAAAACCTCCCCTACTTCTATTGTCCTGTAATGATTGCAATTTTATTCTTGCTTTTTTCCCAGCCCAGATAAATTTCCTGATAGTTTGATTGAATTCTGTAAAAAAAAAATCCAATATAATGGGTATCGTTTGAAATAAGTACAATATTTTGGGCAGGATGTTCGTCTTAATAGATGCTATCCTGTCCAAAAATAATAATTGCAATTTCCCCCATTTTTCCAAATCCTTTTTTATTTTTTGAACCAGGGCTATATAATTATCTTCTTTTAGAGCTGAGCCCTAGATATTTGATTTTTTTTAACTATTTGTAGATCTAATTCCTTTTCTAATTCTTTCTTCTGTATTGCTGTTAAATTTTTAACCAATAATTTAGTTTTCCCTTTATTCAGTTTAAGTCCAGCTACTTCTCCATACTTTCCTATTTCCCACAGTAGTATTGGGCCTGATTCCAAGGGTTCCTCTATAATGAGTGCTACGTCGTCCGCAAAGGCCTGCGCCTTATATTCCTCTCTTCTAATCTTTAATCCTTTTATTTCACTATTCTTCCTAATTCTGTTTAGCAGGGTTTCTAATATCAAAATGAATAACAATGGTGACAATGGGCACCCTTGTCTTACCCCTTTCCTTATTTGAAAGGTGTTTGTAATATCCCCATTTAATATTATTTCTGCCCTTTGTAGTTTATATATTGTTTCTATCATTTTCTCAAATTTAATTCCAAATTTCATTAATTTAAATTGCTCAATCATAAATTGCCAATTTAGATTGTCGAAGGCTTTTGGGGCATCCAAAAAAACAAGGGCCATTTGTTTCTCCAGATGTGCTTCATAGTACTCTAGGGTATCTACAATTATTCTTATATTATTCCTTATTTGTCTATCCAGGAGGAAGCCATTTTGATCTGGATGTATGATGGCATTTAGTATCTTTTTCAATCTTTCCGCAATTATATTCATAAAAATTTTATAGTCCGTGTTTAAGAGGGATATCGGTCTATAGTTTTTTATCTGGTTTTGGTCTGTACCTTCTTTCGGAAGTAATGTAATATATGCTTCCCTCCACGATTCTGGTATCTTTGCTTCCATTAAGGCCTCATTACAAGTCTCCAATAATTTTGGTTCTATGTTTTCATCTAGTTTTTTTATAAATTTCTCCTGGGAGACCATCTGGGCCTGGTGTTTTATTGTTTTTAAGTCTCAAAATTGCCCCTCTTAGCTCTTCTGTTATTTCTTTATTTAATATTTCTCTTTCATCCTCTCCTAATGGTGGAATCCTTTCCTCCTTTAAGTAATTTTCAATCTTTTCTATCGGTATATCTTCTTTATTATAGAGGTCTGTGTAGTATTCTTGTGCTATTCTCATTTTATCCTCCTCTTTGTTCTGTAGGTCCCCCTTTGTGTCTTCCAGTTGTTGGATAATCCGCGCCTCACTTTCTTTCTTCAGTTTATAGGCCAACCACCTGCCTGTCTTGTTTGCATGCTCGAAGTAAATTTTAGATTGTCTAAGTTTTTTTTGTAGTTTCCTCCTGATCTAATATGTTCATTTTATCTCTCAATAGTGTCAGTTTCTCTTTTACTATTTTGTCTCCTGGACTTAATTGAAATTTCTTCTCCATGTTTCCAATTTCTTCCTGAAGGGTCCTGTGTGCCTTCCACTTTTCTTTATTTTTTTGTGCATTGTATGCTATCGTTACCCCCCCTTATGTAAGCTTTCATGGTGTCCCATAGATTAGTTACGGAAGTGTCCTGCTTTTTATTTTTATTAAAAAATAGTCTCAATTCTCCCGTTATCTTTTCTATGTATTCCTTTTCTTTTAAAGTTTGTAAATTTAACCTCCACCTCCTGACTTTCCTTTTTGGGGGGCTCTCCAGTTTACTTCCAACAGGTATGATCTGCCCATAAATTGGGGGTAATTTCTATTGTTTCTATTTCCAATCCTAATTCTTTATTTGTCCATAACATATCTATTCTGGACCACAATGCATGGGGGTTAGAGTAAAAGGTATACTTTTTTCGTCGGGGTGTAGGGTCCTCCAGATATCTGTTAGATTTAATTCTTCTACCATATTAAAGAATGTTCTAGGTAGTATATTCCTTTTTTCCCATTGTCTTTACTGCTATGATAGTCTTTTTCTATGTCTATTATCCCATTATAGTCCCCCACAATACAAATGTTTCTGTTTTTTATTGAAAAAGTTTTAAAAATTTTACATACATTTTCTCCCCCCCTCCCCAACCACCTCCCCCGACTTCCCAGAGCAAGTACAAAATAAAATACAGCTTAAATTCTCTAAATTAAACTCCATTTCACACTTATTATAATCATGATCATTAAACAAATAGATAAAAGGAAAGCAAGTCTTTTTTTCTCCTTATTCCATCTAATTCAACAAAATTATCTCCATTTATAATTACAGCAATTAAAACAATTAAATATTATCTAATCAAACCTATCATTACTCAATTTGGCTAATTGTTACTTAACAAATTATTAGGTCTATACAATTTAACAAAATATTTTATAACTTCTTTCATTTAAAACAAAACAACAACAACAACAACAACAACAAAAAGAAAGAAAAAAAAAGGAAACCCTCACTCAAAAAACCTCCGATTTTAAAAAAAAATTACTATATAAACTCTTCTGTCCTTCACTTTTAAACCATCAAGGTCCAATTATAATCAAAACACTTAATAAGAAATAATATTAACAATAATTTTTTAATTAATAATCAAACCTCTTATATCAATACATATTAACAAATCAACTAAGAACATCATTTAAGAACTTTATCAATCCTTTAAATTCTTCATACTAGATTGAACCAATTGCTAATCTTCTTGTCTTCACATCTTCCAACAGCATATAAGATATCTTCATTTACGTCTACCCCCCTAAATAAAAATTGCTTCTGTATATAAAAAAAAAGCCCCCCGAGTGACTTTGTAATTGTAATTATATTTGAAATGATATCCATCAAATCCAGTCAAAAATTAGATTAATAAATTCGTCAGACATATTAGGGAAACCACCAGATCAACTGCAATTGCCCTAGGTCCATAGTCCTTTTGCCTTGTATTCATTACCATCAAGCAGGAAACTTCAATTTGCTATATTCAGTAGAACTTCTGCGATTGCAATTAAGTCCAAATTTGTTGCAGTCCTTAATAAAATAATCCAAATCATTCAAGTCAGGGCATATTTCACAACCCAATACACCAGCATTGCTGTGATCTGTTTATTCTTCTCAAATATTCCAATACAGCTGTAAGTTGCCTCCTCATCGTCGCTCATCGCTTAGTTAACTGGCATTAAACTGTTGTCTGTTTTTTTTTCTTTTTCCAAAAAATTCAAAATCTTTAAACAGTTAAACAGTACTTTTTAAGGACCATCATCTCATCAAGCAGGGTTATTTTCCATTTCTCCAGTCTTTCTTCTTTTCCTTTTTACGAACTTTCTTCTTAACTTTGATCCCTCTGCCTTTTTTAGCTCCAGTAAAATTTTGCGGTTTTTGGGATTGCATATTATAAAATTTTTGCAGAAATGTAGCTTCTTCTGGAAACAACTCTTTAAGTGCAGATTGAGTTTTATAAAAAAAAATTCGTGAAACCAAAATTTCATCAGCTTGCAACACTTCTTGCTCCTTATTTTGCACAACATTCATCTTTCTCTCCTCAGTAAAATCTGCTATAATCTGTTGTTGTTTTTTTGCATCTCCCAACTCTTCATTCAATCCCCCACTGCTAGATTGCAACTCAGTATTTCCATGTATTTCATTATTTCCAGCTTGAGAAACTTGAAATATAGTATCAATTCTTTTCAATAAAGCAGAGGTAATTGAACTCAAAGCTTCCTCAAATTCAGACCATTGAGGGTTAAATAACCCTCCTTTGCTTTCAAAAAGCCCAGCCATCTTGCCCCCCTTCTTCCTTCCCTTCCAGAAGGACAGAAAAAAAAGGGGGAAGAGAAAAGAAAAAAAGAGTTTCAAGAAGAAAAAAAAAGGGAATCCTTTACAATTTGTAATTTGTATTGCTGCTTCAATTATTATTATTCCTTTCTTATTACATCCACTTTTCAAAAAGGAGTTTTACGTTTCAAACAGGGGCTTGTCAATAATTACTTTTAGCTTTCACTTCTTCACGCCCCGTTAAAACTCAAACGCCATCTTGCTTTCACTTTCAGCTTAGGAAGAATCTTTTAAAGAAAGTAAATCTTTGGAGTTAAAAGGAAAAAAAAAATACTTGCTGTTTGATTCATACTGCTTGTGCTCCGCCAGCTCGATTCAAAAAATATCTGTTTAAAGTTGGTGCTGGAATGGTTAACGACATCTAGCTCTGCAAAGCAGAGGCATCCAGGGTCCGGAGTACTGACAGGCTTAACGGGGAGCTCTCATCTTCAAGCGCCAGATTATGTGTGAAATCCGGCACTTTCAGGGAGCTCTACCCCACCCGTCTACTCACTTTCCGCCCTCATACCAGGGGGAAAGTTTTCAAACCGCAAGACAGCTGATAGTTGCTGTTCTTTGCGGTTCTACGGAGCCCTGGGCTGGCGCTTCAAAAAGAAGCGTCTGGCGATGTCGCTGTCCCACTGGAAGTCCCTATACAAATGTTTCTGTAATCCATCCTAATTATCTGTTCATGTATTTTTTTATAATACTCTCCCTGGTTTTTGTTTGGTGCATAAATAACTATTAACAATATTGGTAGGATTCCTCTCTTTATTTCCACCATTAGTGTTCTTCCTTTAGGATCCACATATTTTTGTTTAGTAACAATCCCTCCTTAACCTGGAGCTCTGGTGGCTCAGCAGACTAAAGCAGTGTCATTAACTGTTATTAAGATCAGCTGCCTGCAATTACTGCAAGTTCAAATCCCACCAGGCTCAAGGTTGACTCAGCCTTCCATTCTTTCTAAGGTAGGTAAAATGAGGACCCAGATTGTGGGGGCAATAAACTGACTTTGTATAAAATATACAAAAGTATGAAGGCTATTGCTTAACGCATTGTAAGCCGCCCTGAGTCTCCAGAGAAGGGCGGCATATAAATCAAATTTAAAAAAACCCAAACATATATTGCGACCCCTTTCTTTTTTTTCCCCGATAGCGCTGTGTATACTTTCCTTAGTTTACTATACTCCAGATATCTTTCATCTTGTTTCTGTATATGGACCTCCTGGAGACATATTATATCTATATTTTGTTTGGCTAATTTTGTAAATATCTGTCTTCTCTTTATTGTTGCATTCAGTCCATTCACATTTATCGACAGAAGTTTCCAGTCTTCCATTTTTAAATTCTCTGTCAAGTATTAGTATTTATTTAGTATTTATTCGCCCTTGTGACCCTTTGTGTTCTTGTTTTACTTCCTTTTGTGTCTCTGTTCTCTCTTTCTTCTGTCTTTTTCTTCTCTGAAGGTCCTTCTTTGATGTCTCATTGATCTGGGGTTTCTTCTTCCTGATTCGTAGTCTCCACTTCCTCTTTGCTACTCTGTTCTTCTTCAGTTCCTATCAATTGGTCCAGAAAGTCTTGCGTTGTCACTAGGCTATCTATTTTTAGTTTTTTTCCTTGCCACATGATTAGCATTCCTTCTGGCAATATCCATCTGAACAAGATGTTTTGTTTGTTCAATTGAATGGCAAGGAAGCAGTAGTCTCTCCGTAACTCCCTTACTCTTATGGGAACTTGTTTCAGGGTTATGATTTCTTTCCCCTTATACATCATCGGTTCTTCTCTGGTTATATTGTAAACTATATCACGGATCTTTTTCCTAATGAATCTGATATGGACCTCCCTTGGTAACTTATGTTGTCTGGCGTAGTTTGTCTGGATTCGGTATACCTTGTCCATGTCTGTTATTATTTCTTGCTTGTCCCTCTGTAGGGCATCTGTGATAATTTCCGCCATTACCTGTCCCAGATCTTCCTCCTTCCCTTCAGTTACATTCTGAAATCTCAGATAGAATGCCGCCCAGTCCATTTCCAATTGTATCACTGAATCTTCGAGATCTTTGTTCAGGGCCATCATTGTTTGATCTACCTGTTCCAGTTTCCTTTCATTTTGTTCCACTTTAACCTCAACACTTTTTATTTTTTGCTCATTTTTATGAATTGAGTCTTGTATAGCGTTTATTTTACCATCTAGAATCTGGATATCTGTTTTCATCTCGTTGTGGTTACTGGACATTGTTTCCTGCATTTTAACCATTTTCTCTTGTATTAGCATTAAGGTGGTTTGCATTGTCTGCATCGTTGAGATTACAATAGATTTTTCCATCTTCGTCTGTCTTTCTGTTGATCGTTGAGTTGAGGGAGATGCCGTGGTAATCGTTGGGGTTTTTTTTATTAAAAAGTTTTAAAACATTTTTACAAACAAATTTCCCCCCCTCTTCCCCCACCCAATCCCTTCTCCCTCCCTCCACCCCCCACCCCGACTTCCCAGAGCAAAACAGGGTATAACATTTAACAAACATCATCAAGCATAAACAAACTAACTATAAGCTCTTAGCCCTCCTTCACCCTTTAACTCCCCTTACGTACCAAATACAATTATAAGAATATAAAAAGATTTCATCTAAATACTTCATTCATAAACTATCTGCAACTTTTTAGTCCCATATTTTTTTTAATATAGTCAATCCATCTTCTCCATTCCAGTATATATCGCTCATTTGAGTGATCCTTCAAATATGCAGAGATTTTGGCCATCTCCGCCAAATTAGTTACTTTTAATGTCCATTCTTCAATAGTAGGTAAGTCTTCCTTCTTCCAATACTGCGCCACCAAAAGTCTGGCTGCAGTTATTAAGTTCAAAATCAAGTTAGTCTCTATAACCGTGCAGTCTGTAATTATACCCAATAAAAAAAGCTGTGGAGTAAATTTTATCTTCTTTTTAAGAATATTTTGCAAAATCCACCATATCTTAATCCAGAATGCCTTAATTTTTCTACATGTCCACCATATATGGTAATACGTTGCATCATCACCTTTACATCTCCAACACATAGGTTGTAAATCTGGGTACATACAAGATAACTTTTTAGGATCTAAATGCCATCTATAAAACATTTTGTAAAAATTTTCTCTCAAATTTTGGGCTTGAGTAAATTTTACATTTTTAATCCATATTTTTTCCCATGTTTCCATCATTATTGGTTCCTCAATATTTTGTGCCCATTTTATCATACAATCCTTCACTAATTCTATTTCTGAATCTATTTCTATCAATGCATTATACAACCTTTTAATATGCATTGGGTTTTGATCCCTGATTTGTTTTATCAAATTTTCCTCATTTTGTAAAATACCAATTTTCTGATCCTCCTTCCATCTAGTATACAACTGTCCGTACTGAAACCATGTTTGAATTATCCTTTCTGCCTTTAACTCCTCTATAGATTTTAACCGCAATATACCTCTTTCCATAATAAGAAGCTCTTTGTAAGTAGTCACATCTTGTTTCTGTTCAATACTTATATTCTCTATCATATGTCTGGGTATTGCCCATATAGGTAACTTATTATTTAACTTATATTGATACTTTTTCCATACACGCAACAATGCATTCCTTAATATATGAGTCTTAAAACTTTTATCCATCTTTTTATCATATAATAAATATGCATGCCACCCATATAACAGGTCATATCCCTCAATATTCAATACTCTCTGTTCTGTTAAGTTAATCCAATCACTAATTGCTGTAAGGGCAGCTGCCTCATAATACAATCTCAAGTTGGGCATTTTGAGACCTCCTCTTTCACGTATATCTTGCATTATTTTTTGCTTTACCCTCGGTCTTTTTCCTGCCCATACAAATTTATTAATACCCCTCTGCCATTCATTCAAATTCCCATCTTTTTTCAATATTGGTATCATTTGAAAGAGGAATAAGAACTTTGGCAAAGTATTCATTTTCACAGCAGCTATCCTTCCCAGCAATGAAAGTTGCATTTTTTTTCCAATTTTCCAACTCTTTCTGTAACTTTTGCCACAACAGTTCATAATTATACTTATATAATTTCGCATTCGAAGTCATAATATAAACCCCTAAGTATTTAACCTTCTTTACTATTTCAAATCCCATTATTCTTTCTAATTCTTCTTTTTGACTTATAACCATATTTTTAGCTATTATTTTAGTTTTCCCTGCATTTATTTTAAATCCAGATACTTGACCATATTGTTTAATTACATCCATTAAACCTATAACCGATTGTATTGGTTGGGTCAAAGTCACAACCAGATCATCTGCAAAAGCTCTTAATCTATAATCTTCGTGCCTAATTTTAATTCCCCTTATTTTATCTGAAAGACGTATTCTATTCAGTAAAAGTTCCAGAGTCAAAATAAACAGTAATGGAGATAAAGGACATCCTTGTCTTGTTCCCTTTTCTATATTGAAAGTTTCTGTTAGACTACCATTAATTATTACTTGTGCTGTTTGACGCTGGTATATTGCTTTAATAGTTGTGTAAAATACTCTCCAAACTGCATCTGTTCCATTAATTTCAATAAAAAATTCCAATTCAATCGATCAAATGCCTTTTCCGCATCCAAAAATATAAGCACCGCAGGTATCTGGTTGTTCTTTCCCAAATATTCCAACATATTAACTATTTGTCTTACATTACTTTTCATATATCGCCCATTGATAAAACCCGTTTGATCATTGTGTATAATTTGTTGTATAACTGGCATCAACCTATTTGCTAATATTTTAGTAATTCCAACATCTTAATAAATTTTTCTATTATCTCATCATACATCCTAATCTCCTACTAAGGCAAAACTCCTTTTTATATTCAATTATAAATTCAATTATAAGTCAAAATTCAATACCGCTTTATCTAAATTTTTTATCCCTTGCTCCTTTTAGCATCAACATTAAACACAAAGACAATCTATTCTATTAATCTATATATTTACCTTACAATTTTATCACCACAAATCTTAATTTCCAAGTGTATACAACTCAATTTTTATTTCAATTTTAATCAAGATTTCTTTCTATTTTTCTCGTTTTCTAAACCCAATCTATCCTATCCTGTTCTTAAACTGTTACACAGAGATCTCAAAATTTACCATTTCATTTTAATTATCACACAACATTTTCTTTTTCACCCCTTATTAATAATTATTCTTCAATATATTCTCCTCATTCTCCTCCATTACTCCACCTATTATTTGGCTGATTTCCAGCATAGCATATTTTGGCTGAGTTTTCAGCATATTATCTTCCTTAACTCCCCCTTTTATTTGGCTGATTACCAGCATTTTCCATTGTTTTGGCTGATTTCCAGCATGTTTTGTTTTGGCTGATTAACAGCATTCTCCTCCTTAACTCCACCTATTATTTGGCTGATTTCCAGCATTTCATTATTTGGCTGATTTCTCAGCATATTCTCCTCCATTAACTCCAACTTCTATTCTACTAACTTATTAAAAATTTCTTTTTCCATATGTTATCTATTAATCCACTGTTTCCAGCTGTACTCTTCCAGGGTGTATCCCCATTTATTTCTTAATATTAATCATTCCCAACATATATTAAATGCAATCACAATTATAACTTCCATCTGTGTACCTTAATACATCATCTAAAATCATTAACAATTAATCATAATTATCATTCACTACTTTGTTATCAAATTAAAACTAAGCATGTTACAACAAATTATGCTTTTATGAACATCACTTTTAGTCACCTTAGCTTCCCATTTCTATTTTTATAATATTTCTATCTTTGTTTACCATAAACACTTCTTGTTTTTATTTTACAGCTCATTTAAATTTTGAACCATTTAAACAATTAAACATTCAAACATTGCTATTCAATTTATCTATTTTGCTTTTTCTTTTCCTTATCTGTCCATATGCATTTCAATTCAAAGTCAATACTTCCACGCTTAAAACTCTGCATATCCTTTTTGATTCCATTATAAAGTCTGTTTCCAGTAAAACATCAGCTTCTCGACTTCTGGTCCTGCGCCAAGCCTTCTGTTGCTACACTAGTTAGTTAAAAGTTTATTAAACATTGTATTTCTTCTTTCTTTGTAAAGCCATCAAACGACAGAATAGGAGTCTCCAAAGTTCAAAAAGCCATAGTTTTTTTCAAGGTAATCCACAATATGTAACAAGTCAAATAGGTTCCTTTCAGAAAAGAACAAATTTCCACAATCAACACTTTCACTTAGTCACAGCTTCAATCACCATTTTGAAGCATTTATGTAGCAATCCGTTTGATCTCTTTGTCTGGCTTTTAAAGGTGGCAAATCCTTAAGTTTGCTTTTCTCTTTTCAAGTTCATTTCAGTTTTAGCAAAAAAGTTCAAATATCCAGCTCTATTTAGTTGATAAGCAATTCCCTCCAATCAATCAGTGGTGAAATAAGATTCTTAAAGGTTTTAAAACTTCTTGCCCCCCCCCTTTTTTTCCCCAAAATCTTCAAGCCCCTCAGATCTTCAGCTGCAAAGTAAGGCTGGGGGTCTTATTTATAAATATACTCATTAACACGTTGTTCTCACCTGGACTGGTGTCACTCAACCGGCTCCGAAACACTTCGTCCTTTCTTCCTTCCTCCTGCACTTTGCTTGTTCCGATCTGTCACAGTCTCGAGGCAGCCACCATGGCTGCCGTCCCCTGTCGCTGACTTGGAGGATTGCCTCTGGCCTCCGAGGAACTTGCCCGTTCCTCTCGGCCACCCAAGGGGTCCCTCTCTTTTCCCCTGTCCTGAAGGGACAGGGTAGGTCCGCAGACCTGTCAACGGCGGTTAGCCAGTTAGGGTTTTGGCGGGGCTCATCAGAGCCCCGCCATTTCCCCGAATGCATCCCTGCAACGCCAAACCGGAAGTCCCACAGCATAACCATTTTTGTTTGGCTGTTAAATACAGCATAGTCATTTTTGTTTTCTGGCTGTTACACAGCATATCTATTTTTATTTTAAACACAGCATAATCATAGTTGGTTTAACTATTGATCCCTTCTAATCCTTTCTTTGTTGTTCCCATCCATCTATACATTGCTTATTTTCAGATAATCATATTTATCCTTATTCTTTTCCATGACAATTTAACATTGAGACATGGTTCTTGCTTAAGTCATACCTTTAAATATATTTATAAATTCCTTTTACAAAGAATTTCCATTTAACATTCTTAATTTCTATAAAAACCTCCTTTTTATTATTACAATCCACCTTTACATTATTTTATTTTAAATTACATTGTTTAAATCTTTTTTCTTTTTCCAGTCATGTTTATCATACTTCTTCATTTCCTCGCCTGCAAACATATATTCCTTCCATTTTCAAAGTTTTCAGTTTTGTCCTCCATAAATTGTATTAAATCTTTTTCTTATTTTTATTTCGGATATAATGTATCAAGTCTCCCTCTCTTAGGCCTGCGCTTATTCCTTCTTTTGTTCCTGCGCCAATTTTTAATCATTGTTGTTTCAACTATAGGAGTTCCATTATAGTTCCTTTTCTTTTCACCAAAATCCAACTGTCTGCAGACAGGAATAAAAAACTCCTCCACAAAGTCCCATGGCTTTTATCTGTAGAACTCAGAATTTTCCATATCAAACAAAAAGTTACAAAGTTCCTTTTTAAACTCTCTACAATCCACATTTTCCATTAGTCATGCAAGCATCCATTTTGTGCAATTCTTCTTTTAATTTTAAAAGTACCAAATCTTCTTCTTTTTTTCTTAGAATCCAATTCAAATTTTAAAGTATCCAGTCTTTTTACCATATCTCAATAATTAATTCGGCTTCCGCTGTTGCCGTCAGCTGTTGTGGACGGTCCTTTGAAGACCGCCAGCCCGATCGCTCGTAAAAGAGTCGTTTCGGCAATTGAAACGGCTCGTAAAACTCCGAGACTCAAAGGGCTTGTGAGGAGAGCCGGCGGCTGCAGGTAGAGTCCCCTGTGAGACCCCCAGAAAGCTTTTCTTGCTTCTGGGGAGTTAACAGGGTGGGACTCCCTATCCACCCCGCTGAAGCTCCGGACGACTGGGAAACTCTGCTTTAAAGCAGAACAAGACAGCGCGGCAGCATTACCAATAACAAAGAAAAATAAGGAAGATTTCAAACTTCTCACTAAACAGCAAGTATTGGAAGCTTTTTGGACTATTTTAAAGAATTTTTAAAGTGAAAGTGAATTGGCTTTGAGGAAAGCGGAGGGAAAAAAAATGGCGCCTGTTCTTAGTTGAGAGAGCTGAAAGTGAAAGTAATTTGATTACTGTATCCGGCTACATTTTAAAGTAACAAATCCGGCTGGAAGCGGCAGAAGTATTCAAAAAACAAAATAACATAAAATAAAAATACCAACTGACTCTTATAGACCTGATTGAATCTGGAGAACTTTTTGGGAAAAGTTGTTAGAGTTTGTGGAAAAGGAAGATCTTTAAGAGGTAAAATGGCAACAAAGCAACCAGGGGGGGGCTCCCCCACACATAAACAGAAGCAGCCTCAAACAGTGCAGTTGCAATCTCAGACAAAGGAAGAAAGCCAATATGATATTATTATTAAAGAAATTCAAAGATCAGAGAAGGAGCTTAAAGGAATGTTTCAAGAGAAATATGACTCACTCAAACAAGATATTCAAACAGTGGTTAAAGGCCTGTCTGAGGTAGCGTTGCAGATTGATAAAAAAGTGGAGAATCTTGCCTCAGAGATGGAGACTAAATTCAGAGCTTCTGACTCAAAAATTATAGAAATTGAAGAAGTTACACAGAAAATGCAAAATGAGATTACTATGATGCAATTTCGATCAATGGAATATGCTATCAGATTGAGAGGTGTTAAAGAGAACACCAGAGAAGATCTTAGGAAAATTTGTGCAGAGGCTTTGGCAGTTATGTTGAAAGTGGAACCAGATCTGGTTTTGTGCAAGATCGACAAGGTCTACAGAGTTAATTCTCGGGTGGCGGTACAAAGACAACTGCCTAGAGATGTGGTTATATATTTCACAGATAGAAGAATGAGAAATGAAATTCTGCAAAATTCTTTTGTTACAACAGTTCAAGTTGATGGAAGTGAGATTGGAGTTTTTAAAGAACTACCGCCTAAAATGTTAAGAGATAGAAAGGATTTTGGATTTTTGGTGACAGAATTGAAAAGACAGAACATACAATTTAGGTGGGATGCCCCAATAGGTATAATACTCAGGCTGCGAGGAGTGAGATACCGCCTTAATACTATTGAAAAAGCAGAAGAATTTTATTACAATGTTTTGAAAGCGGGTTCTCCTCCTCCACGCACATCTTCACCAATAGATAAAGAAGCTCAACTACAAGCCGAGATTGATCAAGAAACAGAAGCACAAATAAGGCAGTCGCAAAGGGAGGCAAGAGAATTAATGGGAGCAGTAGGTGGTGTTGTGGTTGATCCTTTTGCACCATTCGAAGCTTCTCCTTTGGAAGAAATGTCTAAAACTATCACAGAGGAGGTGATGGCTTTGGAAGTAACAACATCTAAAGTGGAAGAGCAACGCATAACCAGAGCAATGTCTAAACAAATGAAGCAACAGCAGCAAGAATATAGTAAGCCACAGCGTGAGAAAAGAACCAAAGATAAACAGCAAGCTGAAGTCATGGGAGGAGCTAAACCGAAGATTCCTACTGTAGGAGAGAATCTTCAACAATTGCTCTCAAAACTTCAGACAGGGTCAAATGGCACTTAAATTTTTGTCTTGGAATGTAAACGGATTGAATTCTCCGCAAAAAAGAAGGAAGATATTTCACTATTTGAGACAATTTCATAATGATGTTATCTGTTTACAGGAGACTCATGTAAAATTGCAAGATCAGAAATACTTGATAAATTCAAAATTGGGAATGCAATTTGTTGCTTCAAATCAGGAAAAGAAGAATGGAGTGGTGATATATATAAATAAGAAACTTGTAGCAAAAATTATAGAAGCAGATAAAGATGGAAGATATATTGCAGTTGAAGTTATTACAGATGTTGGACCAATTTTGTTGGTCGGAATATATGCCCCAAATCAACAGCAGGAAACTTTTTACAAGCTACTTCATTTAAAAATTTTGGATTGGGACTATTCAAACACTATAATAATGGGCGATTGGAATGGAGTAATCCAACCTAGATTGGATAAAAAAACCACGGCCAAAATAGGGAATAAATTACCACAAGCTTTTTTCGAACTGAAAGAGGATTTGGAATTGAAAGATATTTGGAGAATTCGAAACCCAAATGAACTGGACTTTACTTTTTACTCAGACAGGCACAAATCCTTTTCCAGAATAGATTTTTTTCTCTTAACTTCTAATCTACTCTCTAAAGTAAAGAAAATAAAGATATTTCCTAGGACTTTGACTGACCACAGTCCGGTCTGGATGGAAATCGAGATGGGTAAAAGAGAAAGAAGATCCTGGAGAGTAAATGAGAATCTATTTAGATATGAAAAGAATATAATTGAACTCAAAAAGCATTTAAAGGAGTTTTTTAAATTTAACTTGAACAAAGGCACCCCTATTGAAACAGTTTGGGATGCAGCTAAAGCATATATGCGGGGAGTACTAATTCAAATGAATTCTAAACACAGGCAAAGTCAGCAGAAGAAAAGACTACAATTGGAATCTGAGATAAAAAAGAAAGAACAACAATTGATACAAAAACCAACAGACGGAAAATTGCAAATGGCTATAAAACTTCTGAAGGATCAATTTCAAATGCTTATAGCAGACCAAACGGCAACTAACTTACAATTTGCAAAGCACAATACTTTTTCCAATGCTAACAAACCGGGCAGGTGGTTGGCATATACTTTGAGGAAGCAAGCATCGACACGAATTATTGATAGTACTGAATATGCTGATAAAGAAGTTTACCAACAAGATCTAATTAAAAAAGCCTTTTTGGAATATTATACTAAGTTATATGCTAAAGATGACATACAGAATATTACTATAGATGAATACTTGGAAAACAAGAGAGTTTCAAAAATTTCAACGAGCCAAAAGAAAAGTTTGGAACAACTGATAACAGTGGAGGAGATCAGTTTTGCTATAAAACAATTAAAAACAGCTAAAGCTCCAGGGACGGATGGCTTAACTGCAATTTATTATAAAACTTTACAAGAAGAAATGATTGAGCATCTTAAAGATTTATTTCGTAATATACAACTAGGAGGTAAGATACCTTCCTCATGGAAAACAGCTTTTGTTTCATTGATTCCGAAAGAAGAATCAGGTCCTAAGAAACCAGAAAATTATAGACCAATATCTTTATTAAACACAGACTATAAAATCTTTGCAAAAGTACTAGCCAACAGATTGATGCCAGTTATTCAAAAGATAATTCATCATGACCAAGCAGGATTTATTGAAGGCAGATATATGAAGGAGAATGTTAGGCAAGTTATAGACTTAATGGACTATCTAGATAAGAATAAACAGATCTCTGCAGTGCTGGTTTTTTTGGATGCGGAAAAAGCCTTTGATCGCGTGAATTGGAACTTTATAATTAAGACTTTGGAAAAAATGGATTTGGGGGAGCGGTTTATACAAGCGATTGGTGCAATTTATCAAGAGCAACATGCACAACTTATTATCAATGGATGCTTAACATCGAATTTTAACATACAAAAAGGCACCAGACAAGGTTGTCCATTATCCCCGTTATTATTTATTTTAACTTTAGAAGTCTTACTCAATGCAATAGGGGACTCGAATTCCTTGACTGGAATAGTTATAAGGCAAAAGGACTATAGAACTAAGGCATTTGCAGATGACCTGGTTGTTACCCTATCACAACCTATGAACTCAATAATCCAGATGAAAAATATTATAGAAGAGTATGGCATGGTATCTGGTTTCAGGTTGAATCAGAAGAAAACTAAAATGATTGTCAAAAATCTGACAGAGAGCAAAAAAAAGGAACTGGAAAGAATGGCAGGCTTCGAGACTGTTTCAAAGGTCAAATATTTAGGAGTACAAATCACAGACTCCAATGCTAAACTGTTTCAAAATAACTATGAGGTTCTGTGGCAAAAGATACAAAAAGATATGCAAAACTGGAAGAAACTGCAGTTATCACTGCTTGGAAGAATATCAGCAGTAAAGATGAATGTTTTACCTAGACTGATCTTTTTATTTCAAATGATACCGGTGCTTAAATCAGACAAACCATTGCTAGAATGGCAAAAAGGACTGAACAAATTTATTTGGAATGATAAAAAACCAAGAGTCAAACTGAAAATAATGCAAGATACTCGTGAGAGAGGTGGTCTTAAACTCCCAAACCTTCGATTATACTATGAAGCAACTGCATTGATACAACTAAGTGATTGGTTTGGG
>WNWU01011136.1:15658-53630 GCA_012654045.1 Ptyas mucosa | reverse complement strand
AGTTCTCTGATCATTATTTTACAAATGTATTTATCTTTTTAAAAAAATTCATATTAGTGGTCTGCGGGATTTAAAATTATGAATTCGTGGTCCGTGGGATTTAAAATTATGAATTTGGTGGTCTGCAGGATTTAAAATTATGAACTTGGTGGTCCCTGACCTCCAAAAGGTAGGGGACCCCTGCTCTAAAGGCCTCATCAATCTCATTCAAAATCTTCTCCTTGGATTCTTCCATGACCTCTGCCAACATCTCAGCAATCACATCTGGCAAATTTTCCCCTTTTCCCTCCTCTATATTTTGAAAACTTAGGTAAAAATCAGAACAGTTCATCTGCAACTAGATAATTGTCCTCTCTTGATTTTTGTCAACTGATATCAATTTTTCTTCTAGTTCTTCAACTTTCTCTTCTGTCAAATCTACTTTTTCCTCAACTTTTTGAATTCTTTCTTCATTTTTCCCAATCAACTCTTTCATTTCTTTTAAGTCCTGTTTCAAATCATTGTGTAGTGACTGCATAAAATTCTTATCTCCATTGCCTCCGATATTTTTTGTCATTGAGGGACTTGCTGTTGGATGTAAATGTGCTGTAAATTTCTTCATGATGCTGTATAAGATAAATTTGTAATCCACTTATGGTTTATTTGTAATCCAAATATCTAATCCTCCCCGTTGGGTGAATTAGAAAATAATAAAAATGAGGGGGGAAAAAAATCAATCACCCCTTCAAAAGCAATATACGAAAAATATTACCAATCCAAAAATAAAAGGAAAAAACAAAAACAAAAACAAAAAGCCAAAAAAATAAAACCAAAAAACAATCTTAGAAGCAAAGAGAAAGATAAAAGTGGGAAAAAGCAAACAAGATTTCTTCAGGCTCTTCTTGCCTTAATCCAAATTCTATATATATCACTTCTTTTCCAATCATGCAGAGAGAGAAGAAAAAAGAAAAAAGCCAAAAAGAGTTACACCAAAAACCAATCCAAAACAAAATACTTCAAAGAACTCAAAGAAGTAAATAAAAAAGCAAAATGGGGAAAATAAAAATTGAGACGTGGGACAAAGTTAGCAATCCAATCTCTCTCTCTTGCACATTTGTTTCCTTATCACTCCAGTCCAGACTATCAAGGTCATCTTAAAAGCAAACCTTATTTTTCTTATGCCACTAGATGGCACTGCAGACTATTTCTTTCAGTAAAACAAAACCGTTTCAAAGTTCCAATCCTTTTTAGTACTTTTTAGTTAGTTCTAGTCAGTAATTTACATCAAAATTATTAGAAGTCATTCCATCTTATTGCAAACAGGAAAATTCAGTCAGTTCTCTATCTCCTCTTGGTTAATCCACACTTTTAAAAACAATTCCCAATCACTTTCCTTAACTCATTCAAAAAAAAAGAAGATCCTTTTTGCCTTAAACGCTTTCTTTGCCGCCCAATTGCCGGAGGTGAGAGCCAATACACATCCGCTCTCCTTCGCTATCAGCCTCTTTTCCACTCTCTTTTCTTTCAAGTGGGTCTGAAGAGAAACTTTAAAAAAGATTTTTTCCTCACCTAGATGAAACACTCTGTCTTCGTCTTCTTCTTTCCACTGTGACTGCCCCCAGCTTCCTAGCAGCTTCTATGCCTGCTTTCTCCACTGCCCAGTTTGAGGAGCGGCTTCTGATCCAACCACGGAGTTTGCGATCTCCCTGTGTCGGTCAGTCCATGCTCCTCTTGTGCATCGTCTCTACAGGACGACTTAGGTCACTCGGGACCCCCGGACAGTGGAGATATAGACGGTTCTTCAGGAGCCTCTGAAGAGCCCGTCGTATCTTTGCATTGGCCATGCCTCCTCCTGCTTCTAAATAAATTCTTATTTTTGTCTGTGAGACGTGGTTGAATGTATCCTTTCCAGACTCCATTATTACAGTACAGTGTCCGTTAACTTTCTCGATACGTAAGCACACAGCATTAGATTGTTTTGGGCGTCCCTTTGCAGTAGAACAGCAGCCACCGCCATGTCACTTGCGTCCGCCTGAACCACGAAGGGCTTATTTGGGTCAGGATGCTGTAAGATCGGCTCCACTTTCGCTGAATATAAGAATGTCATCAAGATAAACAAGAACCCTGATATAGGTGCTCATGCAAAATTTCGTTGATCAGTTGCATGAAGACTGCAGGGGCCCCTTGGAGTCCAAAAGGCATGACCCGGAATTGGAAGCTGCCCAAGGGGCAGTTAAAAGCAGTCTTCCATTGTCTCCCTCCTTTATGCGAACTCGGTAGTAGGCTTCTCTTAGATCTAGCTTAGTAAAAATCTTGCCTTTTGATAGGTGGTTCAGCAAGTCCTTCATCAGTGGGAGGGGGTAGGTATTTTGTATGCAAAATCGTTCACACCTCTAAAATCAACCCACAATCTCAATGTACCATCTTTTTTTTTCTTTAAACAGTACTGGGGTGGCCATACTGGATTTCGCAGGCTCGATGAACCCTCTGGCTAGGTTGTTGTCAATGTACTTCCTCAACTCGGTCATTTCAGCAGGTGTCATGGAGTACATTCTAGGTTTTGGCAGTTTGGCCCCCGGTTGTAATTTGATGGCGCAGTCTGTGGGCTGATGAGGGGGGAGGAGGTTACATTCTTCCTCACTGAAAGCTTTGGCTAAGTCTGCATACACTTTAGGGATCTGGTGTTCACTTGGAGGCCCGTCTGCACAAGTTGCTGCTGTCTCTGGCCGCTGGTCGTTCTGGGTAGGTTGCTGTTTGGGGGGGAGGGGCAGGGGGTGATGGGTCAACCGCTATTCTGATTTTTCCCATGTGATGGTGAGGGCCCATTTGTCCAGCCAAGCCAGGCCCAGTATGACAGATTCTGACATTTTTGGGGTTACTATAAATCGTATACGTTCATTTAATTTAATTTAATTTATCATATTTCTATGCTGCCCAACTCCCAAGGGACTCTGGACGGCTTACAACAGAAATAATACAAACAGTGAACATATTTTTTTTAAAAAAAATTATAAATGCATTTTAAAAACATTAAAAACACATGTACACCATCCATGGCCGGATCTCGCAAGATTGAACAGCGAGATCAACGGCCCTAGGCCTGCTGGAAAAGCCAGGTCTTCACTGCTTTCCGGAAGGCCAATAGGGTGGGGGTAGTCCGGACCTCAGGAGGTAACTGGTTCCAGAGAGCTAGGGCAGCCACAGAGAAGGCCTTGTTTAGCTGACGGGACCCGGAGGAGACCAACTCTGTGGGATCTTACCGGTCGTTGGGAGCTATACGGTAGAAGGCGGTCTCGAAGATAGCCTGGCCCTGAGCCATGTAGGGCTTTAAAGGTAATAACCAACAGCTTGAATTGTGCCCAGAGACCAATAGGGAGCCAGTGCAGCTCATGGAGAATTGGTGTAATGTGGGTGTATCTTGGTGCACGCACGATAGCTCGCGCAGCTGCATTCTGGACCAACTGTAGTCTCCGAACACTCTTCAAGGCTAGCCCCATGTAGAGCGCATTGCAATAATCTAACCGTGAGGTGACAAGGGCATGAGTGACCGTGAGGAGAGCCTCCCGATCCAAGTAGGGTCTCAATTGGTGCACCAGGCAAACCTGTGCAAAGGTCCCCCTAGCCACAGCTGCTAGATGTTGCTCTAATCTTAGCTGTGAGTCTAGGAGGACACCCAAATTGCGAACCCATTCTGAGGGGGACAATTTCTCCCCCCCCCCAGAACCAGGGATGGACAATTGACATAGTCTTTAGGAGGCAATACCCACAGCCACTCGGTCTTGTCTGGGTTAAGTCTGAGCCTGTTGACTCCCATCCAGACCCTCACGGCCTCCAGGCACCGGCACATCACATCCACCGCTTCACTGAACTGACGCAGGGTGGAGATATATAGCTGGGTATCATCAGCATATTGCTGATACCCCACCCCGTATCGTCGGATGATCTCACCCAGCGGTTTCATGTAGATGTTAAATAGGAGGGGAGAGAGGACCAAGCCCTGAAGCACCCCGCAAACGAGGGGCCTAGGGGTCGACCTCTGTCCTCCTGCCAACACCGACTGTGACTGACCAGAGAGATAGGAGAACCACCATAACACGGTGCCTCCAACTCCCTTAGTCATCCTAAAAGGATACCATGGTCAATGGTATCGAAAGCTGCTGAGAGGTCAAGTAGCACCAAGATAAAGGAATGACCCCCATCTCGGGCTCGCCAAAGATCATCCACCAGCGTGACCAAAGCAGTTTCTGTGCTGTAGCCAGGCCTGAAGCCAGACTGAAAAGGGTCTAGATAATCCGTTTCATCCACTGACCGCAGGAGCTGAAGTGCCACCACTTTCTCTGCAACCTTTCCCACAAAGGGTAGGTTGGAGACTGGACGAAAGTTCTTTAATTCTGCTGGATCCAGGGAAGGCTTCTTGAGGAGGGGCCTTACAACCACTTCCTTTAATGGTTGCGGGAAGGACCCTTCCCTCAAGGACGTGTTAACTAAAGCCTGGAGCCAGCCTCGTGTCACCTCCCTGCTGACCAAAACCAGCCAGGAGGGCCACTGGTCCAACAAACAAGTGGAGGAACTCATCGCTCCTACAGCCTTGTCCATGTCCTCAGGAGTCACAGGCTCAAATTCATCCCACACAATAGGACTAAGACCTGCCCCCGTCATCTCGGTCGGAATTGCCCAATCAGAGTCCAGGTCCATCCGAATCTGAGCGACTTTATCCGACAGAAACTGCACAAACTCTTCAGCTCTACCCTGCAAGGGCTCCTCCACTCCCCCTACATTAAGGAGGGAGCGAGTCACCCTAAATAGGGCGGCTGGGCGGAAATCAGCGGATGCAATACAGTTGCAAGAAAAAGTATGTGAACCCCTTGGGATTACGTGGAGTTTTGCATGAATTGGTCATAAAATGTGCTCTGAACTTCATCTAAGTCACAACAATAGAAAAACACAGTCTGCTTAAAATAATACTACACAAACATTAGATGTTGCCATGGTTTAATTGAACATAACATGTAAACATTCACAGTGCAGGGAGGAAAAAGTATGTGAACCTTTGGACTTAATAACTGGTTGACCCTCCTTTGGCAGCAATAACCTCAACCAAACGTTTCCTGTAGTTGCAGATCAGACCTGCACAACGATCTGGAGTAATTTTGGACCACTCCTCTTCACAAAACTGTTTCAGTGTAGCAGTATTCTTGGGATGTCTGGTGTGAATCGCTCTCTTAAGGTCATGCCACAGCATTTCAATCGGGTTGAGGTCAGGACTCTGACTGGGCCACTCCAGAAGGCGTATTCTGTGCTGTTGAAGCCATTTTTTGGTCGAATTACTTGTATGCTTTGGGTCATTGTCCTGTTGCATCACCCATCCTCTGCGGAGCTTCAGTTGGCAGACAGATGGTCGTACGTTTTCCTGCAAAATGTCTTGATAAACTCTGGAATTCATTTTCCCATCAATGACAACAATCCGTCCAGGCCCTGAGGCAGCAAAGCAGCCCCAAACCATGATGCTCCCTCCGCCATATTTTACAGTGGGGATGAGGTTTTGATGTTGGTGTGCTGTGCCTTTTTTTCTCCACACATAGTGTTGTGTGTTCTTCCCAAACAACTCAATTTTGGTTTCATCTGTCCACAGTATATTTTGCCAGTAGTGCTGTGGAACATCCAGGTGCTCTTTTGCAAACTTCAAACATGCTGCAATATTTTTTTGGGACAGCAATGGCTTCCTCCGTGGTGTCCTCCCATGTACTCCATTCTTGTTTAATGTTTTCCTTATTGTAGATGTGTCAACAAAAATGTTAGCATGTGCCAGAGATTTCTGTAGGTCTTTAGCTGACACTCTAGGATTCTTCTTTACCTCATGAAGCATTCTGCGCTGTGCTCTTGCAGTCATTTTTACAGGATGACCACGCCTAGGGAGAGTAGCAACAGTGCTAAACTTTCTCCATTTGTAGACAGTCTGTCTTACCGTGGACACATGAACATCAAGGCTTTTGGAGATACTTTTGTAACCCTTTCCAGCTTCATGCAAGTCAACAATTCTTGATCGTAGGTCTTCTGAGAGCTCTTTTCTGCGAGGCATGGTTCACATCAGACAGTGCTTCTTGAAACCAGTAAACCCAAAACAGGTGTGTGTTTTTAAAGGGCAGGACAGCTGTCAGCAACACATCCAATATCATCACACTGATTGGAGTCAAGGTTGGCTCACTCCTGGCTCCAATTAGCTCTTGGAGAAGTCATTAGGCTAGGGGCTCACATACTTTTTCCTCCCTGCACTGTGAATGTTTACATGTTATGTTCAATTAAACCATGGCAACATCTAATGTTTGTGTAGTATTATTTTAAGCAGACTGTGTTTTTCTATTGTTGTGACTTAGATGAAGTTCAGAGCACATTTTATGACCAATTCATGCAAAACTCCACGTAATCCCAAGGGGTTCACATACTTTTTCTTGCAACTATAAGTGCGGAAAAATGTGAACATTTTGCCACCTGTATCGCCACTAAATAAGTCCTAATAAAGGTTCTTAAGAGTGTTCGGTCAGATTCAGAGTTACTGGTCCTCTAGCGTCGCTCTAGACGTCTCTTCTGGTGCTTCATCTCCCGGAGCTCCTCGGTAAACCAGGGAGCTTTCCTGGATCCACCGCTATGGAGAGCGTTTTGGCTCCGACCCCCGAGCCCATTGTATCAGAGGAAGAAGGCTCCAAACATGAAGGAGAGGAGCCGGCCAGGCCTCCCTCTCCCGGCCTCTCCTCTCTGGCAATTCCTCAGGTGTCGGCCGAAGGAGAGGAGATTGGCCAGGAGCCAGGTGTCTCTGATCTGTCAGAGAGTGATGAGGGAGACAAGTTGTGGCTGGATCCACGCCAGGGTCGGCATGCTAAACGGTCACAGCAGATGAGGAGGCGTGCCAGAGATTGAGCTGAGTCACTGGACCACACCCCACAGGCTATATAAGGGAGGGTGATGGCCATTCCAGCTCTGTGACGGACAAAGCAAAAACTCTGGCGAGTCACTTGCACTTTTGGACGAACAAAGCCTCATCTGTTGTGGATTTCTGTTACTGGACTACTTCAAACTGTCTGTATTTTTGTGTTATCTGGTGGAGGAACAACCCCTCCTTCTTGGAGTAAAAGTTCTTGGCAGGCAGCTGCTGCGTTGCTGCCAAGTTTTGATAACGAACCTTTGACTGTTTTGGAACAATTATTTAACCCTTTGGGGTGGGTGTTTGTGTGTGTGGGAGACGGGGACAGAACAGAGAGGTCGCAAAGGCGCAATCCGGTCCAGTGCCCCAGATGCCGCCCTATTCCAGGCAGCCACCAGGGACTCAGCTGGACTGTGCACAAGGGAGTCAGGTATCTACCCAAGCTCCGTCTGGAACCCTTCAGGGTCCATTAGGCGCCTGGGGTGGAACCACTTAATCGGCTCCACCTCCCTGCGATGGAGGAGTAGCACCCTGTTGTGGCTCCGACCCCCGAGGCCATCGCATCGGAGGAAGAAGGCTCCGAACAGGAGGGAGAGGAGCCAGCCAGGCCTCCCTCCCCCGGCCCCTCCTCCCTGGTAATTCATCAGCTGCCGGCCGAAGGAGAGGAGATGAGTCAGGAGCCAGGTGTCTCTGATCAGTCGGAGGATAATGAGGAAGGCCAGAGGTGGCTGGACCCACGCCAGCGCCGGCGTGATAAGAGAGCTCAACAAATGAGGAAGCGTGCCAGGGATTAGCAGGACCGCACCCCACAGGACCACACCCCACAGGTTATTTAAAGGAGTGGGGTAGCAGTTGGAATTCTGTGACGGACAAAGTTTTACCCTGGCTAGTCCTTGGAGCTAAGCATCAGCCGGCTGGAAAGATTTGGACTTTTGAATTATATTTCCCTCAATTGGCGTGTACGTGTTTTGTTATCTGGTGGAGGTATTTCCCCCCCCTTGTTTAGTAAAGACCTTGGCAGCCGGTTTACAAAGGGCTGCCAAGCCGTGATAACGAACCTTCCGTGTGTGTGCTACTCCTTTAACCCTCGTCTGTCTGTGTGGGTTGTGTGTGTGGACGGGGACAGAACACACCCTGAAGTCTAACCTCAGCAGGAAATGATCTGACCACGACAAGGGAGAAGCATCTATACCCCTTAATTCCAGATCATATCTCCACTGCCCCGAGAGAAACACCAGGTCAAGTGTGTGTCCCCCCCATGAGTCGGACCCTGAACTACTTGGGTCAGGTCCATGGTTGTCATGGAAGCCATGAACTTGCCAGGAGTGCAGCCACGCAGGTGGTTACGGGAGCGACATGGCGTTCCCGTGTGACACCTCTCCTGCGCGAGCTGCACTGGCTCCCGGTGGTCTTCCAGGTGTGCTTCAAGGTTTTGGTTACTACCTTTAAAGCACTCCATGGCTTAGGACCTGGTTATTTACGAGACCGCCTACTGCCACCAGTGGCCTCCCACCGGCCGGTACGCTCTCATATAAGAGGGCCTCCTCCGGCCAAACAATGTCAACTGGCGGCCCCCAGGGGGAGAGCCTTCTCTGTAGGGGCACCTACTATCTGGAATGAGCTCTCCCTGGAGATTCGGAGGATCCCGGACCTACGCACCTTTCGCCGCGCTCTTAAGACCTTTTTATTTCGTCAGGCAGGCCTGGCCTGATTCCCCCTTTTTAATTAATATTATAAATTTTAATTTGTTTTAAATTATTGGGGTTTTAATATTTCTATGGCCAAATTTATTTAATTGGATTTTAGTGGGTTTTAAATGTTGTATTTATATGTTTTATTTATGGCTGTTCACCGCCCCGAGTCCTTCGGGAGGAGGGCGTAACGTAGGTATGTCAACAACAAGCCCAACTGAGCCCCTGAGTCCAACCTCAAGAGGAGAGACTCACACCCAACAATCTCAGGGGCAGGGATCCTGCGAGGGCAAAGACTCTTCCGGACAATAGCTGCCACTCCTCCACCCCTTCCCTGGAGTCCCGGCTGATGCAATATCTGCAACCCATCTGGGCACATCTCTGAGAGGGGCACACCCCCCTCCTGGCCCAGCCAGGTCTCAGTTATGCATGCCAGGTCAGCCCCCTCCTCCAGGATTAAGTCCCGAACGAAGGGGGCCTTGTTAACAACAGACCTGGCATTAAACAGCAGCAGCCTGAGGCCCTGACATCCCAAGTCACCAGGTATACGAGGCGAGCCCAGTGAACCAGAACCAGAGGGGCCGGAACAAGTAATCACTTTGAGACAGCGAGTCCTAGTTCCCCGAGAGCGGCCTACCCCTCGGCTCCCGCCATATCTACCTCTCCCAGTCATAACCGCAATACTCCGGCTCTCCAACACCCCAGAGATCCCCTCCCCTACCTCAATGGCCCCCCTCCTTCCCGGCAGGCAAGGCACCCCACTCATACCAACAAGCCATGGAAATGTTTCTCCATCTCTAATTTAATCAGTTCAGTAATATGGGTGGCAGGGACTCCCCCAATTAACGTTTCATCCACCTGGTGAAATTTAATCGGGTGCTTTAAGGGTGTTGTTTTGATCCCCAATTGTTCCACCACTTTAAGCCCGATTAGACATCTGGTGCAGCCGGTATCTATTATTGCTGGCAGTTCTGCTTGTTTGCCTGTGTCTGGCAGCACCAGTTTTACTTTAATTGAGAAGGGGGTGGGTGGGTGCACTCACCATTGGGTCTTCATCTCCTCTAGCCATGCCGGGAGGAGCTTCTTTAGCTGGAGGGTTATCCCTCTCTTCAGTGGGGAGGGGAATTTCCATAGCTTGTCTGGCAAATTGGCTGGTGTCTGGCCGTGCAGCTGTGGCGGGTCATTGTTGTGGAACTGGGGCAGGGGCCAGGCAGTCAGAAGCTCAATGTCCTGTTTGTCCACACCGATAGCACTTAATCGCTCCCCACCCCAATTGAGGTGTGTGTGTGAAATTTGTATCCTTTGACATGGACCTTCTAGATAACGTTCTCCGAGGCGGCTGCTCTGCTGGGGTTTGGCTGTGGGGGTGGACTTCTCTGTCTAGCGCAATGGACATGGTATACCAGTCATGGAGATGCTCAAGCACCCCCCGGATCCCACAGGCTTTTCTGACTTCTGGGTCAATAGCTTCTTTAAAGTAGTGTAGGAGTATGCGGTCAGGCCAATGGCCTAGATTCTCTGCGACTCATCTAAAGTCCCATACAAAGTCTTTTATAGGTCGATTACCTTGTTTCATGACTTTTAGCGTGGCTTCACTTTCATTTACGCGGTCTGGGTCCTCAAATTGGGACTGGAGCAGTGTGATAAACCCATCGGCATCATTCAGTTCCGCAGCGCCCTCATTGTGCAGCTGGGCTATCCATTCCGAAGCCTCCCCCTCATTCATCCCATCTGAGATTGCCGACACTAAGTCCTGTTCTGATTTGTATTGGTCCCCATGCTGATCCACGTGAGCCCAGACCCTGCTGAGGAAATAAACTAACTTGCCTGGCGTCCTGTCAAAGGTTGCTCTGAAATGGGGTGGTGTTGGCCTTGCGGGTGGAGGGGCTGCGGCTGCGGCTGGCTGGGATAGAACTTGCTGCGGTGCTGCTCCTGGCTGCTGCATTCCAACAGGCTGCTGTGAGACTTGCTGGGCTGGATGGGGGGGGCAACGTCATCGGCTGCTGGGGGATGGGGCCTGGCTGCTGAGATGCTTGCTGCATTGGAGGGGGGGCACTCCAGCTGGCTGCTGGATTAGTCCCCCCCTGTGGTGCCAGGATCATTGGGCCATAGGAGGCGGGCCAGGGGGATCCTTGAAAGCTTGGAACCGACGGCGTGGGATACCACTGGCACTGGATCCATCCCTGGCTGGGACAAAATCCCCATCTGGGCAGTATATTCTCAGCAGGAGGTAGCGCGAAGGCAGGCTGGCGAGGGCCCCCGAAAGGGGGTTTTTGCATTCTGTATGCCAGCTGCGCCTGGTGCCCCATTTCTGCAGGATTGGAATGCTGCACTAATCCTCCTGTTTGGCCTCTGGGTGGGTAGGGGGGGTCTGCGCCTTACTAATCCCCCCTCCATGTCCCGGATCAGGGAAGGTGAATGTCGGTTTCGCTAGCCTCCATCTCACCTCAAGGGGTTGGGAAGAGGGTGCGTAACTCCCCACTTCCATCCGCTCAAAACCCTCAGGGAGCCCAGTTAAGGACTGGCTTCGCATGGGCTGCAGTCGGTCCCAGTCCCGGGAGTTCTTGGATCCCACAGCAGCCCCCCTGACTCGTCCCATTTCTTCAGAAAGAGAAAGCAAGGGGTCGGCAATTCCTTGAGCATCTGGGGCCCAGACGGGCCTCCCTCCGATTTCTCCTTTCTCCTTCATCTTCACTGAGTCTTTGCATCACACGGGGTTTAGGTAGATGCTGGGGCTCAGTACCCCTGACAGCCCCCTTACGGGGTGCTGTTAGGTTTTAGAGAGATTTGGGTTAATGTCAGCGTTCCAGAAAAAAACCCAACTCCAAGTAAAGACGCGGAAACAAGCATTTTCCAAAGTTGTCTTTACTAGAATAGGCAAACTGGCACATCTGGAGAAACCCGAATCTGAAAAGCCTGGGTTTTCCTTCAGTAAGTCAAAGCTCCCAAAACCATCCCCTTTTCCACCCAGTCGGTCACATGCTCCAATCAACATCCATTCCATCCCGATCCAGCCCCCCGACCACTCCTTCTCCAGATGCTGGATCGCACTGACCTTGACTGACAGGAAGAATGCTATTATGTCTACTAACCCCCTCTCCTAAATCCCCCCTCCTACTTTCCCACACATGAGAAGGTGGCAGCATTGGAGCTTCCGGCCTAATATGGCTTCCAAAGCTGACACCTGGCACGGCTTTCGCAGCGGCACACTCTTTGGCACCTCCAGACGCGAGCTGCTGACTTTGAAATGCAGCGTGCCTTTGAGGAAGCCAGCCAGCGATGGCTGGGGCCGGGTTGGGGGGAGGGAGCGGAGGCGTCAGGGCTGCTCCCCCTCCTCCTCAGCAAGCCGGGCCTGGAGGAGCGCAGAGAATTGCAGGCCGAGCACTGGAGGATCAGAGGGTGTGCTTTGACGTCGCCCCAACACGTGTTTCCAGCGCGCGCTCCTCTGTCCCGAAGTGGGATTGAGAAGGGAGCAGGAGGAAGGGTAGGGGGCTTGGAGCAGAAGTCCGGCTGGCTTTCCTTTTGGTGTGGGGCGGGGGGAAGACCCAATAAAAATCCAATTTCCCCCAATAAATGGGGAAAATAAAGGCCCAGCGGTCCAGAGTCCCAAAAGGGGGGTGGGGTCTGTTCATTGGAAGATTGGAGAGGAAAACAGTCAAAATCTGGACAGGCGGCTATTCAGAGAGGGATCTGCCTGGGTCTCTTCTTCCCTCCCCCTTAGTTTCCCCCCTCCTGGCTTTCTTCCCTAGCCTGGTTTTAAGGGGAGGGGGAAGCAAGATAGGGCAACAGTTGCTAAAAGGCTGTGAGGGGGGAGCGGATAGAGAATCCCCTCCGTGATATCGACTGGCTCTTTGCCTCCCCACACGCTTTGGAGCATTTTCCGTGGGGAAACAAAGGGACTTGGTTGGAGGCAACGGGCATAAAATGCAGCAGCTCCAGACTGCACCAAGTTCTCAAACTGGTAGCCACCTGACCCTCTCTCCACTCCCCCATGTCCAGAGGGGACTCTCCCCTGGGTTTCCTGGTTCACATTTCTGAATCCTGTTTTTTTCTGTGTGTGGGGAGGAGAGACGTGTGTGTGTGATTGTTTCTGCTTGGTTCAGGGCAGAGAAAACACCACTTACTACATTTTCATTTCCAAAAGAATCCAAGGTTGCTCCAGACCAGTGGTGGGTTGCTTCCGGTTTGCAAGAACCAGTAGTAAAAATTTGTAGTAGTTTGGAGAACCGGTAATAACATCGCTTACCCCGCCCACCTCATCAGAGGCCTTTTTTTAAAAAAAACTTTTAAAAGCATTTTTTCTACAATCTCTTCAGCCAAAGAGGTTGTAGGAAAAAAATGCCTTTAAAAGCCTCTGGCGATCCCAGCTGAGTTGCCTGCTGGTCAGAGGCTTTTAAAGCATTTTTTTCTGCAACCTCTTAAGGTTGTAGAAAAAATGCTTTTAAAAGTAAAAAAAAAAAGTTGCCCACGTCTACCCAGTCACATTATCCCACCAAGCCACGCCCACAAAATAAGCCACACCCACAGAACCAGTAGTAAAAAATTTTAGAACCCACCCCTGCTCCAGACCCGTTTAGTTTCTTTTCAGAGTCCCAAATTATTTTTTTTTAATCTTACTTTGGGTTGAAATAATAAGATCAGCCTTCAAGGAGAGACGTGGGAGGGGGTATGTTTTTGTGGTGGAGTGGCCTCGACAGAGAAGACAGGATAATTTTTCCAGGAGGGAAGGGAAGGGAAGGTGAAATCAGGAGGTAGGAAGGAAGGTGAAATCAGGAGGTAGGAAGGAAGGTGAAATCAGAGGGAGGAAGGAAGGTGAAATCAGAAGGGGGGGAAGGATGGGAAGGTAAAATCAGAGGTGGGAAGGAAGGCAAAATCAGAGGAGGGAGGATGGAAGGAAGGAATAAGGATGTGAAGGGGGTTCGTGACTGGGTGGGAGTGTGTGACGTTGAGTTGGCCACGCCCATCCAGGTTTTGTGGCTCCTGGTGTTTTGTTTTCTGTGGAAAATGGGTCCAAATGGCTCTTTGAGTGTTTAAGGTTGCTGACCCCTGCCCTATGGGATCAGACGTTTTTTTAAAAAGCATATATAAACACCTCAACTGGATGGTAATAAGGAAGGCAGGTAACAAAATGGAAGCAAAGATACAATTTGGTTTGTTATCATTGATGTCAACATTAGGAAGCAGGTTACTCTTTGGTCACCGTACATAGACCAGGTATGTTTTAAAGCAGACGACACAGGCATGGAATGTCATCAAGTACTAATGAGTAAATTATAATGACCTGCAAAGTAATAGCCACAACCATAATCCCATAAATTTAATAATCTAGCTAGCAGACAAGATTGAGATCTGCAGGTGAGGAAACCACCTTTCAGTGCCTGGGTTTTTCCTACCTTAATGATTGTCTACTTATGGATAAAATGCTTCCCATGATTTAAGAACCATTTCTCAGAGTACCGCAGAGTAGTGTTGTAACTTAAAAAGGACTCTAATTTAACGATCCATTCCCCCAACCCCCAAATTAAGACGTAACAGCTGCTGAAGGAATAAAGGAATGATTTATTTTAGGGTCTTTATACAGTCCAAAGCAGGGAAGGATGGAGAAGCATTATGGTAATTCCCTTTAATGCAAGTTCCTTCAAATGGCAACACACCCTAGGAAGAAAGCTCACTGCATATTATCACAGCTAGGACAAGCAAGCAATGCTGTCTGAACACAGAAGCTTCTCCTTCATTCAAATGGAAGGTTAAGGGAAACAAACAAACAAAACCACGCCCCAAATCCCATTGTTCTGCTTAGAGCATTTATCTTTGAGAACTGGAAGTTTCAGGGAAAAGAACTGTCCAAACTGGTACTGAAAAATGGCACACGTGGAAGGGAGGGGAGAGGTGGGGCCATCTGAGCAGCAGTTTTCCTGCAAAGGCTAACTTTCAAGGGGGAAGCGGTTCATATCCACTCATGACAGTGGACACCCAAACAACCTACTGTATTTCTCAAAAAAAAAAAAAAACCACCCCAAAAACCAACCCTTTCTACCTGGTACAGTCTGGTGGTTTTGGGGCAGCAGGACTATCCCTTTAGAAAACAGAACTGTGATCAGTGATTTTCCCACTTCCCAATTCATACTTGCCCCAAACTGTAAGTTCCACTCCTTGAGGGACTTTGCTTTGCATGATGAAGAGCGGGATTTAAAATCGGCATTTAAAAATATTGAGAAAGGAATGGAGGGCAGCCATGTTAGTTCGTAGCAGCAAGAAGACAAAAGTGCTGTGCCATTGCAGAGGCCAACTGATTTCTCAAGGTATGCAGCAGTTTACACATACACACACACGCACGCACACTCACCCAATTTATTAAAATGCAAGGGCGGAGAAGGAAGGCAGACAACCAAAAATCTTAGTCTCTAGGTTGAGGAAGCAGAAGAAATGTAAGGACTTCCTTTTCATCTGCACGGTTTCTTACATAACGGTTAGAAGCAGAGGGAAAGGTATTTGTTGCTCTCAAACCAGACATATTTTTCATCATCACAGGATCTTTCCTTGCACTGCATTTCAGAAGTTCCTTAAAATGACCACCAAGGTCGGATGTGCATTTCAGGTGTTTCAAAAGTGGCATAAATCAGTTGATAAACACCAGCACAGACATGCCCTCTATTTGTGCAGGAAGGAATCAAGGCTCCTGGATTCTTATTAAGGAGTGTTGCAGAAAAGCTGGGCAGTCAGAAAGTTTAAGGTTCTGCTCCCAGTTTTCTAAATGTAGTGGGGTTCAGAGGATTACAGAAGAAAGATACAAAGTGTATGTCCAGGAACCAGGATCTGATTTCAGTTGCCCTTGCTAATAATGCCCAAGGGATCAGAAAATGGCCCTGCTAAAATAGGATTAGTTTATTAACTCATTAACAAAGACAGTAAAATGCCAAAAAAGGAGACGATATCCCTTTCGTTGCTTTAAAAAGGGATAAGGGGAAGGGAGACAGTTTTCTTTTCCCTCCAATAGGGAGGGAGCAGTCCCCCTCTTCCCCAACCTGGGCACCAGGGTCTCACCCCAACACATCACATTACGGGGGTCCAGAGATGGGTTACCAGGGTTCACAGCCACGTAGCAAAGCGCAGTTGTACAGCAAGTCTACAGGGGCACCCTGGAGTTGGTACCCCTGAATCCTGTGCTCCCCTCAACATTCCAAAGGGGGAGCTGGGTACAGTCCCAAATCATCTCCTGGTGAAGCAGCGACCTGAAAGAAGAAGGGATCCCATGAAGATTGACCAGCTGGTACCTGGCAGGTCTTGATTACAGCTCTATTTTGTACATTAATATGTAGCCACATTTAATCGCTGAATACTAGTATGTTATAAAACACAGACTTGTCATAAGCTGCTCTTGCCACAAAGGATTATCAGTCCAGGAGAAGAACTGTGGCTTTACACCCCATGGAATATCAAACTCTTTGACGTGAGATCAGTCCCCACCATTTTAGACTTCCAGAAGGGCCTTAAAATCTGGCGCTATGGATTGGCCTGGGGTCCCGATGGGGGCATTCCAGACTGAAGGTGGATAGTGGACAGAGAGAAGATTCCACCTCTGCCCTGTTTGTATTTTGATCTCTTCCTTAGCCATCTTTCTTTCTTTTAATATTAATATCCAATTGTTTTAATATTTTTTATGTTTTATATTGTTTTTATTTGTTGTAAACCACCTAGAGCAGTGATGGCTAACCTTTTTGCCATCGCGTGCCAAAAGTGGGGGGAGCATGGGGGGTCGTGGGTGCGTGTGCCCACATCCATAATTCAATGCGCCCCGCCCTCCCGCGCACGTGATCCCCCCACACTTCCCCCTGCTTTTGGCACGCGATGGCACGGTGGGCCCAGTAGGCCCGTTTTTCCCCCTCCCCAGGCTCCAGAGGCTTTCTAGGAGCCTGGGGAGGGCAAAAACAGCCTTCCCCATCCCCCCGGAGGCCTTCTGGAGGCCAGAAACAGCCAGTTTCCCGACTTCCAGTGGGACCGGAAGTCCTGAAAATCAGTTGGCCGGTGCACGCATGCGCGCTGGAGCTGAGCTAGGGCAACACTCGCGTGCCCACCAATATGGCTCCACATGCCACCTGTGGCACCCGTGCCATAGGTTCGCCATCACGGACCTAGAGTCACCAGAGGGAAAGATGGACAGCAGATACGTTTAATAAATAAATAAACCCATGGGGATAACCAGCGCATCTGCTGATCTTTTTGCACAGGGCTGCTGTTTAATCCACTTGTTCAAGAATAAAATCAGAAATGAATGGAAACTAATCAACGGGAGAATCAACCTAGAACTAAGAAGAAATTTCCTGACAGTTAGAACAATTAATCAATGGAACGAGTTGCCTCCAGAAATTGTGAATGCTCCAACAGTAGAAGTTTTTAAGAAGAGATCGGACAACCATTTGTCTGAAATGGTATAGGGTCTCCTGTCGGAGCAGGGGTTTGGACTAGAAGACCTCCAAGCTCCCTTCTATCCCTATTCTAAATTGATTCCTCCAAGGCAGACGGCTCTGGGAACGGTGCCTTGCTTAAGAAACCCCCTCCTCAGATTTACGAGTAATGCCATGATTAGGGAATGGGATTCATAGGTTACATCCCTGCGTTGAAAGGTTTTCCTGAGGCTAAATTAGCCACCCTTGAAGATGAACAGCTATACTTGCCACTGGCCTGAATAGGCTCTCAGGGCCCTTGATAGGCAGGCTGGAATCGTGCAGTTTCTTCAAATATCAGTTCTTTCAGCTTCTCTTTGGGCAAGTCATCCAGCTCCATGTCAAACCTGAACGGCTCCTCAGCAACTGGCTAGTGTGGGGTAAAGTGAGAGTGAGAGAGAGAGAAAACAGAATGTAGAAATTCTGCTTCCCAGCCACATTAAGGCCATGGTATCAATTTCTGAGCCCTTCTCAGGTCGTCATTTTAAAAGACAGCCCCCACCCCTTCAAAGAAAAGAACCCGCACCTCATCTGAAGGGTCGTAGTACTGCTCAAGGTAAGGGTGTGCCAAAGACTCCTCCACTGTGATACGCTTATTGGGATTAAAGGTCAACATTTTATCCAGCAGATCCAGAGCTGAAAGGGATTAAAAAAAATAATAATGAAACGATGCAGGATCAGTTGCTGGACCACAAGTGGCAACAAGGATATTTCATTTTGTTTATGCATCCCCCAGTGGTAGCAGAGAACAATGCAAGAAACATTTGTCTGATTTCTGAGGTAATTTGTCTCAGAAAGCAGATGAAATCTGAAGACTGAGTCGGAAGGCTTATCTTCCCTATAAGAAAAGCCCTGCTGATTCAGACCAGGGATCTGGGCCAGCATCCTCTGTAAAGCCCACAACTCTCTCACAAAACGAAAGCGGAGTGCCTCCGAAGTGGATGACAGCCTGTGTTTTTCAAACTTGGCTACTTAAAATGTGTGGACTTCAACTCCAGAATTCCATAGCCAGCATGCTGGGAGTTGAAGTCCAGGCATCTTAAAGATGCCAAGACTGAAAAACACTGGTTTAAACAATGGCCCTCCCTATGAGAACATAGTTATTACAGTTACTATAAATTATGTTTTATTTGCTTTCAGTATGATTGATGTTACTGACCAATACTTCTCATCTCTTCTTATGTGGCCAGAAATCTCATATAAATTATAATTTTATATGAAACAGAACTTCCATTTCTTTATTCAAAATCTTTGTTGCCAATTTATTTAATTTAATCTATCTGTATATCAGAGCACTGCTCAAAAAAATAAATTCACCTTAATTCAAAGATCATCTTCCTCAGCTCACTTTTCTTCAAGAACTCCAATGCTTTTCCTAGTCCCCCCACCCTTAACCATTTTTTTCTTCTCCAGCTGTCGTTTCAATTTTTGAAATGAGACAATCCAAAACTACAAGGTAGTGTAAACCTAGATACCGCTAGTAATATACTTACATGTGGCAAATACTAATACTTTTTATTTTTTTTATAATTTGAAGTTTTTCATTACTATAGCATCCTGAGTTCATGTGAACAATATCTTTAATAGAAGTCAGGGTGGATTTGATTTAAATCAAACTGATTTAAATCACGATTTAAATCACTAGTCAGTAAGGCTTGATTTAAATCATAGTTTTCTACATAAAGACTAATTCTTGCTGGTATAACTTTAATATGCAAGTAGATGAAGATTTTTAGAATAACTTTTCATATTAGTTTTTTTATCCCCAGTTTAATAGGTTAATCATTCATATTTGGACAACTTTTCTGTTGTATTTAGGAAGGAGAAAAATAATCATTACCTTAATAACAATTTAAATAGATTTATTCAACTGAAACAATAACATTACAGCGTATGTTATTTGCTTAAACAAACATCCATGTTTGTTAACTAATTTGGCTAAACAAAATATATTTTAAGAAACTTAGACTGTCAGCCCAGCCTACACATGAAAAACTTAAATACTGTCCTCTGTAGCTCACTCGTCATCTTCATCTTCTTCTTTGTTCATAATCTGGAAAAGAAAAACAAGCTTTCCTGCTTTATCGGGTCCCAAACGATTTCTCAATTTAGAATGAATGAGTCCAAAGGAAGAGAATATTCTTTCAACGCCTGCAGAAGAAGCTACTGCTGTTAAAAGTGAAATCATTACTTGAACAGTCTCTAAATCCAAGTGCTTAAGTGACTTCCACCAGTTCACTGGTGTGACTTTCTTTAAAATATCTTCAGCAAACATATATTTCTTGAATGGTTCCCCCTTAGCTTTGAAGTTTATTATAGTTGGCATTACAGATGGATGATTGCTGGATACCCATGTCATAGTTAACTCCTCTTCCTCAGCACTTAAGTTTTGACCCTGATACTGGATATTGACAATATTTGCCAAAAAATGAGCTGGAGACAGTACTTGTCCCATTCGTTTTTTTAATGTTTGTAATTTAATTCTGTCCATGTGTAGTTCTGTTTTTAAGTGGTCACTCAGTTCCTTCCAAATTTCAACAGCATCAGCAATAAAACAGCTATTTTTCTGTATTTTGTTTAAAGCTTCAGAGATGGGTTTCAGGATGCTCAGCATATGTTCAACATTTCTCTTAAGCCCAATGTTGAGGATTTTGGCCGTGACAGTGCCATCTATTTTAACTCTATTTTCTTCACAAACTCTCATCAGAATAGGCCAGTTCTTGATATACTGCTCAAAACAGTCCACCACAGAGTTCCATCTAACATCTTGTGGGAGCGTTAGCTTGGTTCCACCCATCCTTTTCAGAGCTGCTGCAGCAAAATGATTGTTACGGAAGTATTTAGCAATTTCAACAACGTTAGTCTTTATTTCTGGAACACTTAAGTCTTTGGCTAAGAGGTGCAGCAAATGAGCACTGCAACCATATGTTATTAGCTTTGTATTCCCTTCCTGCTCTTCTAAATTTCTTCTCATCTTGGATACATTTGCAGCATTGTCTGTGACCAAACTGCGTACTAGACATTTGAATTTTTGTTCACATGTTATTATAGCTTTTACTGCCACTTCTTGTAAGTATTCTGCTGTGTGTGCATTTCCTGATGTATCAATTGTTTGTGCAAGGAAGACTTTCCCTTCTTCTGCTGTTATACAAGCACATACAATAGGATCATTGTGGACATTACTCCACCCATCAATACTTAGGTTAACAATTCTACCCTCCAGAGCTGTTGCACATTGCTCCATTTTTCTGTCATACACTTTATCCAGCAGTTTCCCTGCAACATCTGCTCTGCTAGGTGGACTGTATCCTGGTCTCAGTGACTGAGCCATATTAATGAAATGTGGGTTCTCAGTCAGACAGAAAGAAGAGTCCGTTGCATAAACAAACTGGGCAATTTTTTCATCAATTAACTCTTTTTCTAATCTGCTAGATTTTATCACAAACTTATCTATGGTGGTTCCAGGAGGGAAGGGTTTTTTCTTTCTTTTAGGTGATAGTGATATGTGGCTGTGGGTGTCTGATGCTGCTGCTGCTAATGAAGCACTATCCTGGATGGATAACTCTGAAACTGTAAAACAGGAGGATGGTGATCTTGAAGGTGGATAGTTTCCAGAATCCATGAATTCCCCTAAACAAAAAAGTCAATGCTGTTATTTTATTGTTTATACAATTTCTGCTTATTGTACACAGCACTGCCCCAAAAGGAAGATTTGCTTTTCTTCATAACTGTACCAAATGACAGTAACATGCAGTAATAATAAGAAATATAATTTTGCTCAAACATGACAGTTCAAGGCAGTCTTTAGAAATATGATTCAATAAAAATGTTTACCAACCTGAAGATCCTGCCTGTTCAAATGTGTTTCTTTGGTCATCTTCATCACAGCCCTTCTCATGATGTTGCCTCATTTGGGCCACTAGGCCTTGCATTTCTTTGTTGCAGTGTTTGCAGTTTGCACGCATGCCTGCCTTACCGATAGGTAAAGGAACTTCATTAAAATATTGCCAAACTGGGTCTCTTTTATGGCCTGCTGCCATTATAGGTTTTTTCCTCCAAGGAAAGACTGTGATAAATCTCAGGTCATACACACAAAAAGATCCAAAGACTTGTCTGTCTGTGGCTGTGCAGTACTGTGCTCAGAAAGTTTCACTTTCATTTTGTACTGCTTGTCTGCTTGCCCCTTCCTCCTCACATTTAGTTTCACTTTCTTCTTGTGCAGATCTATTCCACTCCAAACAATCAGAAAAATATTGTTTCTATTCTGTTCACTGAACTTCTTGAAACTTAGCACTGAAGGGTTTGATTCTGTATTCATAGGTTTGTAGAACAATAGGATTAAGGTCTTTTTCTCAACTCTGTTCATGTTATAACATTTTTGCTGTGAAGAAGAGGCATGTGATCTCTGCTGAGACAAATTCAGTTTTGAGAACTGCAAAAGTAAACCAAGCATCTGTGATAATATCTTGTAGGCAGAGAAACTGCCCAATAATCTTACAAAAACCTCTGGAAGAGCATGACATTGTGAATGGATTGATGGAATTTATTTACCAAAAAATTTAAACATATACAGCCTTATTCTACATAATTAAAAAACTAATCTTTATTTCATGATGGAATAACCTTTGGATGGTAATATATTTTCCTCAAAAAGCATTTTATTTAAAAAAATCTGATTTAAATCAAAAAAATCCGATTTAAATCAAAAAAATCCGATTTATATCAAAAAAATCTGATTTTTTTGATTTTTTTAAAAAAATCATTGATTTTTATCCACCCTGATAGAAGTTAAAGTTAACTTTCCTGGTTATTCACAGTCTATTCAGATCCTTAAGTCTATTTATCTTAAATCTTATTTATGAAATAAATAAGTCTATAGCAGGATCTTTATACCAATGTTTGCCGCTTTCTACTAACGGTGCTATCTCATGTCTGCCTGGGAAAGACATATACATAAAAGCTAGATTAACAGATGATGGCCAGGACAATAAAAGGTAAAGGGGCTTTGAAAACTGATGTTTGATGGAAAGAGGTGATTTTAGAGAAGAAATACAGAATTGGGCAACAGAAATTGGGTGGATCACATGGAAATAAGTTTCTATACACATTATTTACCACCTATAATTACTTGTATTTTTTCCTCTGAAAGGATAACATAAACAGGAGACATTGTATTGAAGCATTACATACCTAACTTGGGGGAATGGGTGTTTTGTGTGCGTGTGTCATTCTGGAGGTTGTTAATGGACTAAGACCCCACCTCCTCCCCTTGTGCATCTTGCTCCTTTTCCTTCCCATCTTGTCAATTTTAAATCAATTGTAATGTTAATATTTAGTGTTTTAACATTTTATGTTTTTGTGATTATAAGCCACCTTGACTCACATCTAGGCAAGATGGGCAGCATATGTTTAATTAATGAATAAAACATTGTCTAATATATATTACTATATATCATATAATAGTATAATGTAAGTAAGGTTGTACATCAGGGCACTCCTAATCTACTTAGAATCCCCTTCTATAGCCAAAGCAAAACCATTGATCTCTGAAGCTTAATGCAACATTTTGTCCAAAAAAAGGAACAAAACATTTGGCCCACTTTCAGTAATATTACTTCACCATCACTGCATACCCTGCATCCTTCAACCACAAAAAATTGCCTGCTTCTGTTACAGATTAAGCTGCTCTGGGAACCAGCTGTATTTGAAAAACTGCACATCAATGTCAAACAAGAGAACTTCTAAAAGCCTTTAGAATTAGTATAAGATATTGTTTGTCTATCTGTCTCTCTCCCCTTCAGCACGTATCTTCCACTGAAAGCTGGGAATGATGTTATTTATTATTACTATTATTATTATTTATTGAATTTTTATACCGCCCTTCTCCTTTCGGAATCAGGGCGGTGAACAGCCAGAATAAAACATTTGTGTACAAAAGTTAAAATAATTTTAAGATAATTAAATAAAGTTTGGCCCATAATTTTAAAACATTCAATTAAAATCAGTATCAGTTTTAAAACCAACGTAAAACGTAAAATCAGGCCAGCCCGGCTAATTAAAAGAAATAGGTTTTTAGGGCCCGACGAAAAGTCCAGAGGTCTGGACTCACTCGTATCTCTGGGGGTAGATCGTTCCAGAGGGTGGGTGCCACCAGAGAAGGCTCTCCCCCTGGGGGTCGCCAGCCAACATTGTCTGGCTGACGGCACCCTGAGGAGGCCCTCTGTGGGAGCGAACTGGCCGGTGGGAGGCAATTGGTGGCAGAAGGCGGTCCCGTAAGTACCCCGGCCGTAAGCCATGGAGCGCTTTAAAGGTGATCACCAACACCTTGAAGCGCACCCGGAAGTCCACTGGAAGCCAATGCAGCTCGCGGAGGAGTCACATGGGAGCGCCCCGTCGCTCCCATAATCCCCCGCGTGGCCACATTCCGCACCAGTTGGAGCCTCCGGGTGCACCCCAAGGGGAGCCCCATGTAGAGAGCGTTACAATAGTCCAGACGAGAAATGACGAGTGCTTGAGTGACCGTGCGTAAGGAGTCCCGATCTAGAAAGGGACACAACTGGCAAATCAGGCGGACTTGATAAAAAGCCCCCCTGGCCACGGCCGTCATATGCTCTTCTAAAGACAGCCGTGCGTCCAGGAGGACGCCTAAGTTGCGGGCCCTTTCTGTGGGGGCCAGTGATTTGCCCCCAATAATCAGCAATGGCGCCAGCTGGCTATACCGGGACGCCGGCAGCCACAGCCACTCGGTCTTGGAAGGGTTGAGTCAAAGCCTGTTTCTCCCCATCCAGACCCGCACGGCTTCCAGGCACTGGGACATCACTTCCAAGGCATCATTGGGATGGTCTGGGGTGGAGATGTACAGCTGAGTATCATCAGCGTACTGATGGAACTCCACCCCAAAACCACGGATGATCTCACCCAGTGGCTTCACATAAATGTTGAACAGGAGGGGCGAGAGGACCGACCCTTGTGGCACCCCACAAACAAGGCGCCTCGGGGTCGACTGCTGCCCCCGTCAACACAGATTGTGACCGGTCGGAGAGGTAGGAGAACCACCGTAAAACGGTGCCCCCCACCCCCAGTCCCTCCAGCCGGCGCAACATGATACCATGGTCGATGGTATCAAAAGCCGCTGAGAGATCTAACAGGACCAGGATAGAGGAATAACCCCTACCCCGAGCCCTCCAGAGATCATCCACCAATGCGACCAATGCCGTTTCCGTGCTGTACCCAGGCCTAAAGGCGGACTGGAGCAGATCTAAATAGACAGCTTCATCCAGGTACTGGGGAAGCTGTCGCGCCACCACACTCTCAACAACCTTCGTAATAAAACGAAGGTTGGAGACTGGACGAGTTAGCCAGAATAGCCGGATCCAGGGAGGGCTTCTTGAGGAGGGGCATCACAACTGCCTCTTTCAAGGCGGTCGGCAGGACACCCTCACTCAAAGAAGCGTTAGTAATCCCCTGGAGCCAGCCTCGTGTAACCTTCCGGGAAGCCAGTACCAACCAGGAGGGACACAGGTCCAATAAACATGTGGTCGCGTTCAGCCGTCCCAGGATCCTGTCCATGTCCTTGGGAGCCACAGGATCGAACTCCTCCCAGATAACAGTCTCAAGGCCTGCCTCAGTCATCTCATCTGAACTAACCCAGTCAGCGGCCAAGTCTTCCCGAATCTGAGTTATTTTATCATGCAGACACTGTACAAAGTCCTCAGCTCGACCCTGCAACTCGACCCATGTTGACTGTAGCATACACATTTAGTTGTTATCGTACTGAGGAAGGCTGATCTAAATGCATATTTTCAAATTGTGTGGTACAACTGAAGACAAAGGAAGTTAGTCTTCCTGCACTGATTTACAGAGAATGCACATTTCAGCACAGACTGTTTAAATGACAGAAGAATTCTCTTTTCTTGCTAATCCTGATTGGAACCCTAACAGCCTAACTAAATCAGGGATGAGGAGCAATGGCCCTTTTATGACTTGTGGACTTCAGCTCCCAGAATTCCTGAGCCAGCCATTTAGGCCCTAGTTCCCCACCTCTAGTCTAAATGAAAGAAGAAAGTGAAACGTAGAACCAGTCTGTTCTGACCTAGGCTTCCTTAGACAGTATACAGCACAAACGTAGTCCCAGCAAACCTCTTTAATTCATACAGCTGTGAATTATTGTCATACCCAGTCGAAAGGCTTATCAAAAAGTCTTGCAGGGGAGTGTTTACAAACACTCACCTTATCTCCCTTGGAATGCTGCCAGAGAACTAATTGCCACACGCAGGGCAAGGCCAAACTTAGCACAGTCAAATAGAACTTTTCCACAGCTTTTACCGAAAAGATGAACTAATTGCTTCCTGCAAAAGCTCATGTCCCATTCGCTTCTCTTTTATGTCTTATGGGAGGGGCCAATCATCTCTCCAAGCCTTACTCCCAAGTCGACCCTGTTTTCATAATTGTTCCTGCCTCCTGGCAGCTCTGTGCATATGCACACTGGGAACAGGCTCACACTGTTCTTCTGCCTCGCTGATGTCAGACTCCAGAGGCAGTAAAGAACTACCAGATGGCCTTGGCTCCCTCTCTGCCTCCGACTCAGAGCCATCATTCAAGCCTTCCCAACTCCAGGACTGGCCCACATTCCTCTCCAACCTCCTCACTGTCCGAATCTGCTGCCAGCTCTGCTGGCCGCTGGCAGGCCACAATACAGTCTGCCTGTACAGTATTGTTCCACATGTGTTATTTTAGACAACTGAACTTCCACACCATTCAGTTTTTGCATAAAGATCTCCAACCACATTAAAAAGGATAGCCAGTTTCTAAATGATGAAGTGTACTGGGTCCTACTAGTGGATGGATGGCTTGGTGAAAGTTTTACAGAATAGTTGAGGACACAGAAGTTTAACTTTTAAATAAAATAACAATGGGAAGACTGTTAATAGCACATACAGATGGGCTCCTCCATTTCTAAAGTGTGCAATTAAAAATCTCTGATGTCAAAATATTGATTTTGATGGAACATTAATAGTGCCTACCAAGCTACAAAAGGCTGAAGAATTCTGGCCTATCAGCCAGTAGCCAAAGACTGATTTATCAATAAAGAGCCAAACATGCCAGGCAAAGGATGAAGCCATGCATTTTCAGCCTTATTTCTCCCTTACCTTTGGGATCAGCCTTTGGGAACAGTTTAGCCCAAGGAACCTTGGGCTTTTGAGGCAATGACTGGAGATAATTGCGAGCCTTCGTGTTGATGATGCAGTTCAGGTCATCCTGAGACGGGGAACCCAAAATACCTGCAGAGATGGGTGGAGAGAGCGCCATTGCACATCTATGTAACTGCAAGCCCTAGAGGAGAAATGGGCATTAAACTTATAATGGGGAGGCCTTATGAGCAGGCGAAAGACAGAATCAGTTACCAATTCAAGAAGCTGCTCAGAACAAGACTTTTACTAGGCCACCCAGTCAAAGCCTTTGTTCAGTCGCCTTCCCTCTTACCCAGGATGTGGTTCAGCTGGTCCAGGTAGTGCTTGCCAGGAAAGATAGGTCGATTTGACAGCATCTCAGCCAAAATACAGCCCACTGACCATATATCGATGGACTTAGTGTAGCCCTGGGAAGGGGAAGAAGACACATAAATAGAAGCTAAGGATTTCTGACTCTGCTCTCAGCTGCTGTTAAGCCATGCATTGTCATCCTTTTATTGACATGGATGCATTTCCTTCCTAGCAAATAAAACTTTTCAGTTTAATGTAAGAGAGGCATCTTAAATTGTGGACCCAGCAAAGGAAACATTTTCAGGAAAACTTAAGTTTCTCCAGCCTAGCCTATGCAACAGTCTTCCTCATACTAGCATCCTTCAGTTGGGCCTTCATATGGGTTAAGTATTCTAGAACTGTTATGGTAATTTGTACAAGTAAGTGAAAGAAAATATAAGAATTGTGATACTGTGGTTCTGCTGCACATTGAAACTTTATAAATATCCATTTGCAAATATCAAATGGATATTATAAATATCCATTTGACCTGGGCTTTGGAATTGTGTTACAACTTAATGTTTTTATGGCAGGTACAAGGCATTACCTTTTCTTTTTTTGAGAAGCTGGGAAACTTTACACTCAAGTAAATTGGAGGTATAATAAATGCCTTTTGGGTGTTCTGGCTAACATGTTCTATTCATTCTGCTTAATTTACCTTGGAATTAAGCATGATTTCAGGAGCTCGATACCAGCGAGTGGCAACATACTCTGTTAGGAATCCTGTGTGATCGTGGTCTGGATCAGCAATTCGGGCTAAGCCAAAATCACAGATCTGTAAGAAGAGAGAGAACCATGGAGTGGCAACCCCCAAATAAATGGAGAATTAATTGCCCTAAAGAATGAAGCGGGGAAGAGATTGTTGCCAGGTGCCGAAGGCCTAGCAAAAGATTTAGAATGCCACCTTCAGGTCACATGTGGTGTTGATGAGAAGATTGCTTGGCTTCAAATCCCGGTGAAGCACATTGGCAGAGTGAATATATTTCAGCCCTCGAAGAATCTGATAGAGAAAGTAGCAGATATGGTCATTGCTGAGCTGTTGGGTCTTCAGAAGCTTATAGAGATCCGTCTCCATCAAATCCTGAACTATATATCTGAAAAAAGACAAACAATACCCCTCTCCACCAAGAAAGGGGAAGGAAGGGAAGCTGTCAAGGAAAGTAACTTCCTGCAAAGAATATAGAAGGCAGCATCTCCAGAAGTGGTCAAATAAATGACAACAGCGGCCACAAATTGAGTTTGCTTTTAATAGCTCAAAGCCAGAAAGAAGCATAACTGAAGCCAGATTCACACCAGGTTCAATTCATCTCCTGTATAAAGTAGATCATCATCATTTTATCAGCTGCTGTATAAAAATAAGCAAAGGGATGTGACTGAAAAAGCATTCTTAATTTTAGAGGACATAAGAGAAGAAGAGACAACTGTTCCATAAGTCCAATTATTAAGAAAGCAACACCTGGAGCCATGCCAGAAGGCAAATGGAAGCCAGCCCAGATGCTGGCATAATCATACCATATTTTATATCATTATATTCAGAATGAGCTAAAGCTTCTAAGCACTGCATTTCATTAAAAATGGACCAGAATAACATTGAATAGATTATAGAACATTTTTTCTATGCATACAACCTTTCTCCAAGCAGATCTCCTTCCACACATGAAAAGACACAAGACTGGTCTGCAAGGATACACATCACGCATCTGATCAATGGTAGCTGCACGAAGAATGTCATTAATGCCAATAACATTTTCATGTTTGAAGCGCAGGAGTATCTTGATCTCTCGCAGTGTGCGTTGGCAGTATGTCTGGTGCTCAAAAGGACTGATCTTTTTGATTGCAGCTCGGATCTTGTTGATGTGATCATATGCCGAGCTGTAAAGAAACAAATGCAAATGCATACTGGAATCCTCAGTATATTTTTATTTATTTTTACTTCATTTCTACAGCTGCCCGTCTCAGACAAGTGACTCTACAATCCTTTACTATCAAAACTGATAAATCATTTCACTGTCCAATAGAAGAGGATCACTCTAGAAATTCACAACAAGAAGAAACATTCTATACACAAGATGAACCACCAGAAAGCCTTTGGACTTCAACAAAAGAGCAAAGGAAGGAACAAGAAAACACTAATAACACATTATACCAATGTGGGACAACTATTATAATCTGAGAAAGAGCTGGCTGTTGCCAAGGCTACCGAACAGAAGTGAAACCTCTGAGATCTCAACAGCAGATAGGTTTTGCAAATCTAGAAAACTGGGTTGCTTGATAAGTATATCATGCAAATCATTGTAGCAACAGTGCAGCACTCAAGACAGTCCTGCTTAAGACAGCCTTAGCTTTAATGTAAACCAAAGGCTGAGCAGAGCATAGAAGCCAGCATATATTATAATTAGATCAATTAGTATCTATATGACACTTAGCATAGTTGGTGAAGATATATCTGCCCTGAAGGGATAGTGATCTAAACAGGCCAATAAAGATTTAATGGAGAGATACAGGCTTGCCAACACTTCAGAGAAATGCTTGGGGGTGTGTGATTTATGGAACTAAATAAAGTTCATCATCAGGTTGTTTTACTGGACCTGCTGCACCCACAGAGAAAAGGAAAGTGTTAACCTTCGCGGTTTTTTGTTTTCTTGCATCTCGATACCGACAAGTACAAAAGTATACCAGTTAACTGGTAATAAAGCAACTCCCAGCTTCAAGGCACCCTAAGCCTTTCACAGGAAAGCTGCAAATATTGGCACAGGAAGATAACAGCCTGCGAGGGCTGCTTTCGGGGAGGTGCTCGGAATACAATGACTTGGCAGGGCTGGCTGCGACGACTGTTTTGGGTTTTAGAGGCCAGATTTGACAGACAGCGGCTGCAACGCGCCCTTGCAAAGGCATGGATCCGAAGTCGCCAGGCGCCGGGTACGGAAGGAAAAGACCCGGCGGGGCAGGGACCATTAAAGGAGTTGGGGGGGCGGGGGCGGAGGGGAAGCAAGCTCCGGATCAAGTAAAATAATGTGCAGCATTGTAGGACTTCGGTAACTAAGAAACAACATGGCGGAAGCTTTTAAAGGCGGGTTAGGTGGCCGCGCGAAGCCAGTTTGCAGGAAGAGGCACGGCAGATAACTCTTGGGACGTTTCGCCCAGGTATGGTTCCCGTTCAGGGCCAATCTGCAGGGCTCGCGCTCACTTACCAGACCATGCCGTACGCCCCCTCGCCGATGTACTGCAGGTCCGTATAACGTGGTCCCACGTCAAATGCCTGACCTTTCACGGTCTCCACTCCTGGTCTTGGCACTCCGGGCACCGGCACGGCTCCCGCCCCGCCCGGGCCCGCTGTCGTCGCCGCCGCTGCAGCCATGGCTGATCTAATCAAGAAGCTACCGCAGCCGCTCCTATCCCCGCTTTACCCGGAACCGACACCGCCCGATCACACCGCGCATGCGCTCGTTGAAGAAACAGCGAGGAAAGTACTGCCCATGCGCTCCTCGGGAGCTGCGGCTGGAGCTCCTTCAAACAGCGCATGCGTCCGTGTTGCCTACTGGCGCTGTGCGGGTCGCGGCGCGTCTGGATTGGATAAAAATGTCAGGAGCCCAACCCGGAAGGGCCGCGCCCAAAACATTCCACACCACGGTGAGGTCCTACTCTAGGGCTCTCGCGCGCTTGACTCCCATTGGGCCCCGCCTTTTGGCTCAGCGCGCCTCCAATCCTCTTCTTGACGCTGCGCATCTGGACTTATTTACCGCCATACAAATCCTGGGTTCGAATCCCACAATGGGCATGCAAAGTGTCTGCACGACACCAGTTCCCTGGTTAACTTAGCCACGGTCCATTTAAGCCAGGTTTTTGATTTCGCGAAACCCACTGAACCCAGGCGCTAAGTGCTAGAACTATGCAGCGATCCAAGTTGGAAAACACAACGACGATTCGGGAGTGAAGCCTGTCGCACCTGTCGACTGCTCCTTCCATCAAACGTTTGATGGAAGGAATAGTTGCAGCAGGTTCGCTTTCCTGCTTCTTGAATCTGGATCGCTGCAAAATCCTAAATACGTTGCCTAGGTTTGCAAGATCTTTTAGGCTCCAACGAAAAAAAGCGACTTTTGCAGAGGGGTGAAGAGGCGATGCTGGGTGCCCTAGCATGCTTTCTGTGTGTGGGGGGGGGGTACCGATTGCAGCACTGCGGTTTTCGGGTAATGTCAGCTAGATGACCACTGAAGGGCCCTCTTTATTCACAGTATTGTAAGAAAGAAAATGTGCTTGTTTGAGAGAAACGTGTTTGCTGGAAAGTATATTAAAGGCAGTTAAACCCCATTATTGGTAATATATCTTCTGATGAAGCCTAGCTGTCACGGAAGACAGCCATATAGAGAATGTCTGAAAAGGCTCACTGTCATCCACACAAAGAAATGTATGGGGCAAAGAGTTAATTATCACCTAAGGACAGCAGTAAAAACTCCATTAGTACTTACAGAATTTAGGAAAGTGGTCTAGCTGAAAATAATCTTATAAACTAGAAGCTAATGGTTTAGTAATGAGGAAGTGTCCGTTATTTTATAATAAATGTATGTTAGCCATATATGGAATAAATGTATGAGCTCATGTATTTGATACCAAATGTAATTTTACCATATATGGAAAATGTATTAGATCACCAACTCCTTTGTCTTGAAAACATATATAAGCAGTTGTGTCAAAGCTCTTGGTTGTTCAGACTTTCAGGTATGAATCTGCTCTGAACCTTGCGCAACAATAAATCTGTCTCTGGCTGACCCGGAATGTTGTTTGGTCCCATCATTCCATAACACGGGGGTTTCCACCTCAAAAGGTGGGAATGGCGTTGTAGATTTCAACAATCTGCTATGAAAAGATGGAATCAGTTTTTCCACCCCTAAGTTGGGAGTAGTGGTCCAGTTTGTGGCTTAGTGCTGTTGGAAGAAATATCCTTCTGGGTTCAGTTCCAAGTGAGGAAAAAGACACTGAAAACATGGAGACTGCTTGGAAAGATGGTTTAATGGTGGACAGGATCACATGGTTTGAGTTCCTGAACAGAAAAGGGCCGAGATGCTGCAAGTCCCCGGGTTTTATGCCCTCTCTGCCTTTGAACTTCCTGGGGCCCCAAAAGAGTATCCTGATTGGTTGTCAGACTCCCAGGGGGTGGGGATCTTAGCTAGCCTTGCTGGCTGATGTAATCTTCCCAGGTGCCATGTGGTGAGTTTCTGTTGCTAGATGGGTCCTATTGTGTTGCAGATGATGGTCCATTGACAAAGGTGGGGGGGAGGTAGGAAGGTGGGAGCTGCTTTGTCTTTAAAACATGTTTCTCCATTTCTCATCCAGGGAAATATATTCTGCCTTTTTAATATTTCCTAAAATATTTCATTCTTCTAGGAGAGGGGTGGGTGCTAACTTCCTACAGTGCCTTGTGGGAATATGGTCTTTATTTTTGAACAACCACTCTTATTTCTATCTTGTTCTAACTGTAAATAAAGAAGCACTTGAGTTTCAATTGTACAGTGGCAAGAATCCTCCCCAGGCTGCCTTTATTTGCTATATTTATTAACACTCCGCTTTCCCTTTTAGCCAGCCCTTTGAAGTGCATTACAATAAAAATAAACCCAATCCATTTTCTAAAATACGTCTGGCTGGAAATCAACAAGCACATTTGAAATTTCACCAACTGAAACAGCATTCAGAATAAGCCCTGTAATAGCAAAAACCACATGCTTAATCTTTTTGCTGGAGGCACAGTGAAAAAGGTAAGGTTTCACTCCACCCACAGGAGAGAAAGAAACAGACTAGCAGCTGGGTCAGTAATAATTAGAACTTGATTGCTGATAGACCTTAATGGGTTACTTTGAAAAAAATCTTTTCCCTGGTTAAAGGAAAACAGCAAATAAAACATACAAAAAAAAAATGTTTTCCCAATGTAGCTCTCCTGAAAACATCAAATAAATTGTTTATATCTCTGCAATTTAAAACTACAGTATGGCTTTTATCAGTCTAAAAGTATACATTGCTATCCAATGTACTCTATAAGCATTTACACCCTCAAAACTGGTGGTGGTTGGGAAACCGGAAGCGTCGTGGCGAAACTGGCTGGAAAATAGCAGGCTCCAACGAGCTCTGCGAAAATTCAGCTGGACAAACCGCTGTTGGGGGGGTCTTCGGACCGGAACCATCCTGTAGGGACGGTGAAGAAGGAGAGGCACCTTGGACGACCAAGAGGAACATGCAAGTCCCTCGAAAGGTCAGAGGCAGCTCTTTGAACCAGCGGTAGGGGTGGCGGCCATTAAAAAATGACCGCTCTGAAGCTGGGGCAACCGGATTAAAATTTTTGTGCAGGAGCGGTGTTTGAAAGGAGTGCTGGTACCTGGTGAGTGATTGGCCAACTCACAGGTAAAAAAAGAAATTTTTAAAAAACTTTAAAGGTGTCCCAGAGCGGAAATGAGTGGCTAATTGGCACTTGGGAATTTTAATGGAGGGAGAAGAACAAAGAGGAGGTTAAAGTACTAAAGCCCGAGAAAGAAAATTTTATTACTGGATTTAAAATTGGATTTGGAGAAATTAAAATTAATACAAGAAAAAGAAACCCGAGGGAAAGTACTTTTTATGAGGATTTGAAATATTTTTGACAGTTTTGACACTTGAAGGAAGAACAAAGAGGAAGTTAAAATATTAAAGCCCAAGAAAGGAAATTTTATATCTGGACTTAAAACTGTTTTTGGAGAAACTAAAAATAATAAAAGGAAAAGAAATCCGAGGGAAAGTATTTTCTATGTGAATTTAAAATACTTTTGTAAACTTGATACTTTGTTGTTCTGAGAACATTGTGGATTGGAGAGAGACATCTGCTGGTGGAAAGAAAGCATTACAAGACTGGCCCGAAAATTGAACAAAATAATAGCAGTGACCTTGACTTCTAAAAGAAACAGAACTTTTAAGGAGTATTTGGGTTTTTTTTAATTGCTTGGTCTCGACTTTCAACGGAGGTGGAAAATAACAAAGCTTTAAATTGGAGTGGATTGGACAAACATTTGAACTGGATATTATCTGGAAATAAAAAAGAGACTATATGGACTTTAAAATCTTAATTAAATATAAGCTAAAATATTAACAATTTTTTAAATTGACAATATGGAGTCTTGGATGTGTGAGGAATTAATTGAGATGTTTACAAACGTGTGAATCATTAAAGGGCAACAAAAAGTGAGAAATTTGGCTAGAACACACAAAACAGAAAAAAGAGAATATATCGTATTTTTTGGAGTATAAGACGCACCGGAGTATAAGACGCACCTTAGTTTTTGGGGAAGAAAATAAGAAAAAAGCTGATTGGTGGGTGGATTGGCCTCCCGGAATACCCCCAATCAGCTGTTCCCAGAGGTGAATTTTAGCAACAGGTTCGTTGGTTGTGAGCTCTGCGCTTTGCTTTTTTTTCTGCCTCTGAAAGCCTCCAAAACAGAGCTTCAGGAAAAAAAAGGATTTTTTTTCTGAATCTCTGTTTGGAGGCTTTTTTTCTGAAGCTTCTTTCAGAGGCTTTTATTCTGAAGGACTATCTGTACTCTGTTCAATCTCCTTTCTTTGGTTTTGGTATATAGATTAACCTCTTCTGATCTGTTGGTTATTTTGTCATTCTCCAGATTTGTTAGCATAGTTTGGTTAGAACCTTTACTGATTCTTCTTTTGTTGCTTGCCATATTATTTTAGATAAAAGCCTTTCAGAGGCTTTTTTTCTGAAGCTCTGTTTAGAGGCTTTTTTCCTGAAGCTTCTTTCAGCCTCTGAAATCTCCGTTTGCGAGGCTGGGCAGGGCTACATTCGGAGTATAAGACGCACCCAGATTTTCACCCTCTTTTTTGGGGAAAAAGGTGCGTCTTATACTCTAAAAAATATGGTAAATGAGAAGCAAGAAAATAATACTGAAGGAAAAGGAATTCAATTCAGTGAGGACCCAGATTGTGGGGGCAATAAGCTGACTTTGTATAAATATACAAAAGTATGAAGGCTATTGCTTAACGCACTGTAAGCCGCCCTGAGTCTCCGGAGAAGGGCGGCATATAAATCAAATTTTTTTTAAAAAATGTAAAAAGTTAGATGATTACACTGGGATTTACAATGGCAAAAAAAGAGTGGATGGGGGAAATATCCCCCAAAAAAGAATCAATCAAAGGGAAGGGAAGGAAATGGAAAAAGACTAGGAAAAGGCTTGGGGAGAATTATGCGAGTAATAGACCCAAAAGTTAGAAAAAGGATTCAGGAGAAAAGATAGAATAAATATAAAAAGAAAAAAAAAGTTAGAGAATGGGATGAAAGGAGTAAATTATTAAGAAGTGGAATTTTGGAGCGACCAAGAGAAAATGGTTAAAAGGGGAAGAATAGTAGAAAGGAGGAAGGGAAATAAGGTATATATTAGTAGATCTAAGGGAACTGTATTAATATTATTAATTGTGAATGTAAGAAGCAAATATGATGATGTATATTATTTATTGTAAAACAACAGCAGATGAAATATGAAGTGGCAATTTGGTTCAATTATGAAAACTGAAATCAAGAGACAAAATTGAAATAATAAAAAGTGTGATGGGGATTTTGAAAAAACATTGTAAATCAGGGGTCCCCAACCTTTTGGACCTCAGGGACCACCAAGTTCATAATTTTAAATCCCGTGGACCACTAATTCATAATTTTAAATCCCTCAGACCACTAATATGAATTTTTTTTAAAAAGATAAATACATTTGTAAAATAATGATCAGAGAACTTCCATTTTATTAATATGAAATGCACCTATTTAATATAACAAAATTATAAATGCTTATTTAATTATAAAAAAATTGTAAATGCTTATTTAATCATAACAAAAACTTTAAAGGTTGTTTAATTGTAACAACATTATTAAAGTTAGTGTAATTATTACAAAATAATTGAATAATTAATATTACACATTTTTAGTGTGATATTTGTTCCTGCTTGTTTGAAATTAGTTTATGGATTTTTGGCTCCAATGACGTTACTGTAAGGTGGAGAGTCGTTCTTATTTCAAGCCAAGACCGGTACCGAGTTTTAATTGCTGTGACAGATGAAAATGTCTTTTCGCACAAATATGTTGTTGAAAATTGAATCAAAATTTTCATTGCTTTTTCACTCAGCAATGGGTATTCACTTTTTATGGAGAGCCAGAAATGAGATTGTGATATGGATAACCAGAATTTAGCTTTGAGAATGTCGTCGGATGATAGATCGATGAGGCTTTCTTTTTCATGCATACTTAAATTGCTATCTGCAATGTTTGCTGCAAATGGATCTATTATCCACATATTGCCATGTCTGGGATCTTCTTTCTTTGGGTAGTAACGACCAAAAGATTCTGTGAGTGATTGTAAGTGCTGTTGAACAGTGGTTATCACCTGCCGGTTGATAGCCTTCTCTCTCATATATTCATCAAAATTTGAAAACATCTGCAGATCTTCTTCAGCCAATCACGTTTGCCACTAATATTTTCTTTTGAAAAGCATCCATTTTACCTCGTAGTGTGAACACGTCCTTAAGCTGTCCTTGCAAAGATATGTTTAGTTCATTTAACAGCGAAAAAATATCTGCCAGGTATGCAAGCTTAGCTACCCACTCATCATCGGACAAGAGTTCTTGAAATTTTGTATTATTTTGCTGGTAGAAAAATAATTTAACTTCTTCGTTCAGGGCAAACAGTCGGCTTAGTATTTTGCCCCTTGACATGCATCTCACCTCAGCGTGCAGAAGAAGATGAGTATACTCAGAACCCATTTCTTCACAAAGTGCCTCAAACATTAGAGAATTGAGCGCTTTTTGCCAAATTCCTGAAAGATGTCCAGTCATGTTTGCAGCACCATCTGTACATATCCCAATAATTTTTATCCATTCAATTCCATGTTCCAGGAAATAACTATTCAGTGCTTCAAAAATCTCAGAGCTAGTTCTACCTGGCAAGTTGAGCAAACAAAGTAGTTCTTCCTGTAACTTTCCTTCACACTCAATCCTCACAAAACAAAGGAGAAATGCCTTGTTACTTATATCTTTAACTACATAAACTCCAAGAGCCTTGGATAGTACAGTGGTCTAAAGCCCTGTTATTAACATCAGCTGCCTGCAATTATTGCAGGTTCGAATCTCACCAAGGCTCAAGGTTGACTCAGCCTTCCATCCTTTCTAAGGTAGGTAAATTGAGGACCCAGTTTGTGGGGGCAATAAGCTGACTTTGTATAAATATACAAAAGTATGAAGGCTATTGCTTAGCGCATTGTAAAGCCGCCCTGAGTCTCCGGAGAAGGGCGGCATATAAATCAAATTAAAAAAAAAATCTGTTGATTCATCAAGTTGAATTGCATAAAATGGTGAATTTGTCACCATTTTTATAACTTGATTTTCAACATTTTCAGCCATGTCTTCAATTCTGCACTTGACAGTGGTAGCGGACATAGGAATTGCTTTCAGTTTCTGGACAGCCTGCCTTCCCAAAACCTCTTCACAAGCTTGTAACATGCAAGGCTTAATTAATTCTTGTCCAATCGTATATGGCTTTTTATTTTTTGCAATCTGAAGTGCTATCAGAAAAGAAGCCTTTAATAAGGACTTATCTTCAAGTGTCATTTTTGTTAAAGCACTTACTTGCTTTTGCATATTTTCATGCATTCTTTGAAAATATTCAAGTGATTTGTTAGCCAAATTCGGGTGTTTTGAATGCAAGTGTCTTCTGAGTTTCGAAGGTTTCATGCCATCATTGGATAAACTCTCAGAACACACAACACAAAGTGGCCGTGGATCCAGCTCACTACCAGGTTCTTGAATAAATCCAAATTTCAAGTAGTTCAAATCGTATCTTCTTGATACTTTGAGTTTTTTCTTCTTTCCGCCTCCAGTTTGAATGTTCTTCCTAATGGTGCCTGATGAGGACTGTGGAGGCTCTGATTCATTGATCAACTCACAATTAAGCAAAGTACACATATTGTTACTGCTACTGCTACTATTATCAGTAGTAACATTATCTTTTGTACTACTAAAGAAATTGAAAATATTCCTTTGCTTCTTTTCACTCATCATGGAAACCATTCAAATCTAAAACCAAACAAAAAAAATCAACTTAGCTTGACGCTGGGGCGCTGTGTGTCCACTCAGCCTGGAAACCTCTTTTGTGTTCCTTCTCTCAAGAATCTTGGTCAATCTGAGTGAAGGAAAATGAAGACTGGCTTGCTGACGGTGGTGGGAAAGTCGGTCCCTTGACTGTAGTAGTCACAGGACTGTCCGGTTGGTCATCCCGGAGCAGCTCCTCCACTCGGGTGCACCGGCCAGCCGGGGAGCCACATGCTCCCTGGCAGGCCGGAGCACCCAGGTGGAGGAGCTGCTCCAGGATGACCAACTGGACAGTCCTGTGAGTGAGACTACTACAGCTCT
>WNWU01011136.1:2971-15558 GCA_012654045.1 Ptyas mucosa | reverse complement strand
GACTACTACAGCTCTGGAATATGGGACTGGCTGTGGCGGGGCTGGAAATCTCTGCCCTAGGGTGGCACGTGCAATGCGCAACTTTGCAAAGCAATACGCAAAAAGGAGCGCAGCCCTCACCATCCAGAATGAAATAATGGTGCTGTTGCGGAGGGGGAGGGGGCGGCGCAAGCGGGCCAAAGTGGCGGTTGTGATGGCTGGAAGCTGCGGGAGTGAAGCACTACTTTCATTTGCGTGGCAACAGCATTCTGCTTCAGTATATTTGCGCCAGCCGGTGGCACAAGGCAGCCCTTGTCTCCTGCCGCTTGGGACTCGGAGTGGTAAACGGCGTCTGGTCTGGGGAGCAGCCGGATTTTGCTCTCCACTGCGGATGCCAGATCGGCCCCCTGCAAGCTCTCGTCTCTCAAGGAGCGCTCCCTGAAGTGGCGTGGAAACTTTGATTGGGCTCCTTGAGAGACGAGAACTTGCATTTTCCTTCACTCAGATTGACCAAGCTTTTTGAGAGAAGGAACACAAAAGAGGTTTCCAGGCTGGGTGCCTGGAGCAGGTGCTTTGTCTCAGGCCTTCCATCCAGAGGCCTTGCAGAAGGAGAGATGTAGGCCCGAAAGGCGGCTGAACCTCCCCCCCGGCAGCCGTTCGGCTGAGCGCGGCGAGCTCTTGGTCTTACCTTCCAGTTCCAATTCATGTAGTTTGCACCACTCTACTCAAGGTGAGGTTTGTGTTTGGCCTTAAGAGTGGGGGCTGGCATGTGGGTGGGGTGATGTGGGCAGTGCAGCCTTGTTTTCCCATGCGCGGGCTGGATTAATTGCTCTTGGGGGCCATATCCGGCCCAGGGGCAATAGCTTGAGGATGAGTGCAATATAAAAAATGCAAAAATATGAAAATTTATCCGCAGACCACCGGTTGGTGACCACTGGCCTGGAATATGTTTTTCCGTATGGTAAATCACAAACAAGCAGGAAAAAAATGGAGGAAATGAATCAGAGACTAACACCAGCCAATAAAGAACTTGAAGGGATGGTAATCCAGTTGCAAATGGAAAAGGCTGAACACTTCTTGAGGTTTCAAAATATCAAGGAAGAAAAAGAAGAAAACATAGCTGAGTTGATGGTAGACCTCTTGGCTCAAAAGTTGCAGAATTGGACTATGAAAACATTTGCCTAATAGGAGATTTTAATGCAATCACAGATGTAAAGCTAGATTACAGAAGCAGTAAAATAAATAAAAAGGCAAGGAAAATTTTACCAAAATTTTTCTTTAAACTGGTGGAGGAAATGAACATCCCAGATATATGGAGAGAAAGAAACCCAGAGAAAAATCAATATACATACTACTCGAATAGCCATCAATCCTGGTCAAGGATAGACATGGCATGGATGACACCAGAACTAAGTTCCAACCTCTGACTGGCCCTGCCCCCATCTATTCTCTGCCTCCTGAGTCCCAGCTGATCTGAAGGAAATGGGGATTTTGCAGTAACCGTCCCCTGGAGTGGGGTGGGAATGGATATTTTACAGTATCCTTCCCCTGCCACGCCCACCAAGCCACGCCCACAGAACCGGTAGTAAAAAATTTTGAATCCCACCACTGCTCTAGAAGTGTCAAATAGAAACATCCACCAAGATATAGAAATAAAAGGCATGGAGATAGAAAAAGACCAATACAAACTACAAGCTTTTGCAGATGATTTGGTGAAGAACTGCAAGAAACGGGACCCAAACTATTAAAGAAAATAGAAGACTATGGTGATGTTGCAGGATTGAAAATAAAGAGAAAACTAAAATCTTAGTTAAAAATCTTACAAAGGAACAGAAAAAAGATTTAATGGAAAAGATAGATATTCAAATAGTTAAAAAAGTAAAATATTTGGGAATACATCTATCAGCAAGATGTGTAATTATAAAAGAAGACAATCACTTAAAATTAACACAGCAAATTAAATTGGATCTGGAAAAGTGGAAAAACATGCAATTATCACTGTTAAGAAGAATAGCCACCATCAAAATGAATATCTTACCGAGACTGTTGTACTTGTTCCAAACAATTCCAATAAAGCTAGACAGGAAATATTTCGAGGAATTGAATAGAACGGTAACCAAATTTATATGGCAAGGCAGAAAGGCAAGAATTAGGTTGAAATTAATGCAAGGCATAAATACTTTCAGGGACACTACATTAGAAATGCCCTACTCTCAGTATGGGCAAAAATCAAGGAAAAACACTACTTGAAAATACCAGTCTGGCTCTCCACGATGGAGGCACTAACATACCCAAATGTGATGGACATAGGAAAAATTGTAAGATACAAAGATATTTTAAATGAGAAGGGGAAATTGAAAAACAGACAGGAATTGAATAGCCAAGGGATAAATTTAGCATGGTGGCCACATGCACAGATACAAACTAGATACCATAAAGATGCCAAAACATGGTTTTTATAAAGAACCAACAAAATTGGATCAAATTTTAATAGGACCAGAGGACAAACTGATTAAAAAATTCTATAATTATTTATTGACTATTAGACTGGAAGAGGAGCAAGTAAAAGAAATTATGATAGCATGGGCTAAAAATTTTGGGTATTCCATAGAATTGGACCAAATGGCAAACGTTGTGGGACAGAAACTATAAATTGACATTGTCCACTGCACATAAAGAAAATTTATACAAAATGTTTTATAGATGGCACTTCCCACCAGCAAGATTAGCCAGAATGTTTAAGGATATGTCTGCCAAGTGCTGGAAGTGCAACCAAATCCCGGGCACGTATTACCACATGTGGTGGACATGTTCAAAAGCAAAAAAATACTGGATTAAAATACACACCTGGCTAGAAAAAATGATAAAGGAACATATAGATTTAAAATCGGAAATATTTGTTGGGCATCATACCAGACAAATACAGTAAAAGAAATGCATACTTAATAATACATGTGTTAACAGCGGCCAGAATCATGTTCACACAACATTGGAAGGGCAAGGAGATCCCCACAGAAGAAAAGATAATAACAAAAATTTTAGGCGAGGAGCTTGACGCCGCGACGGAATGGGCGGTAAATTCCTGAGCTTCAGGGTCGCCGCCAATACCCCCGCTGCTGGACGGTCCATTTTGGACCTCACAGTCTTGTTTTGACTGTGACTGGAGGGCACATCCTGACGATCTCAGAGACATCGCAAAGTCCCTGATTGATCCAGGAGAAGCCCTTTTTCTAGCAGCGGGGAGGCAGCCATAGTAGCTGCTGAAGTTGGGACAGCTCCGGGAGAAGAATAGAACTACAGTGAGTCGATGCGTTGAGAGTCTTTTAAATTAAACTAATTCAAAGAACACCCTGAATTGAAGTGGGATTATAATTGGATTTAAAAGAAATTAAGCGGCGAATTCAAGCAGGAGTCATTTATATTTTTATTTTTTTTAAAGTTTTTTATTATTTTAAAAGACAAACATAAAACACATCTTTTCAAAACAAAGCTCTTGATCCGGTCACAAATTCATACAAATCACTAACAAATCTTAATTTTCAATTAATACAACTTAATATTTTACTCAGTTATTTCCCTCAAATCTATCATTTAACTATGCCATTATCCCCAAAACCCGTTACTTAAATCTTAAATCTTAACCAATTATCATTCCCTTTTTCTCTTTCATTTGCTTAGATGGATATATTTTTAAAGTATAAATAATACAATTATTATAAACATTCATAAAATATTGAATTCCAACATAATCATTTTATTCTTACTATTGAGCTCAACATTTATAATCTTTATTTCTGTTATTAAACGTAACTTCATTTCATTTTAACTATTAATCTCAACATACTCCTCCTTATTTTGGCTATCCCACCTCATTTTATTTTTGCTATACAACCCAGCATCTTTATCTTTATTGTTAAACCAATCATTTTTATTTCTTGGCTGTTAAACACAGAATAACCATTTTGGTTTTGGCTGTTAAACACAGCATATTCATTTTTGTTTCTTGGCCGTTACACAGCATATCCATTTTTGTTTTGGCTGTTACACAGCATAACAATTTTTGTTTGACTGTTAAACACAGCATACTCTTTTTTTAAAATTATTTTTTGGCTGTTACACAGCATATTCATTTTTGTTTTGGCTGTTACACAGCATTGTCATTTTTGTTTGGCTGTTAAATACAGCATAGTAACTTTTTTTTCTGGCTGTTACACAGTATAGCTATTTTTATTTTTTGGCTGTTAAATACAGCATAATCATAGTTGGTTTAACTATTGATCCCTTCTTAATCCTTTCTTTGTTGTTCCCATCCATCTATACATTGCTTATTTTCAGATAATCATATTTATCCTTATTCTTTTCCATGACAATTTAACATTGAGACATGGTTCTTGCTTAAGTCATACCTTTAAATATATTTATAAATTCCTTTTAACATTTTAAATTAATCATATTTATCCTTATTCTTTTTCATAACAATTCAACATTGAAACATGGTTCTTGCTTCAAACATATCTTTAAATATATTCATCAATTCCTTTTACAAAGCCTTTTTATTATTACAATCCACCTTTACATTATTTTATTTTAAATCACATTGTTTAAATCTTCTTTTTTCTTTTTCCAGTCGTGTTTATCTTACTTCTTCATTTCCTCGCCTGCAAACATATATTCCTTCCATTTTCAAAGTTTTCAGTTTTGTCCTCCATAAATCATATTAAATCTTTTTCTTATTTTTATTCCGGATATAATGTATCAAGTCTCCCTCTCTTAGGCCTGCGCTTATTCCTTCTTTTGTTCCTGCGTCAATTTTTAATTATTGTTGTTTCAACTATAGGAGTTCCATTATAATTCCTTTTCTTTTCACCAAAATCCAACTGTCTTTAGACAGGAATACAAAAACTCCTCCACGAAGTCCCATGGCTTTTATCTGTAGAACTCAGAATTTTCCATATCAAACAAGTTACAAAGTTCCTTTTTAAACCAGATGGTGTCTCTCTACAATCCACATTTTCCATTAGTCATGCAAGCATCCATTTTGTGCAATTCTTCTTTTAATTTTAAAAGTACCACATCCTTTTTTTTAGAATCCAATTCGAATTTTAAAGTATCCAGTCTTTTTACCATATCTCAATAATTAATTCCTTTAGTTCTGTACAAAAATTAGTTGTTTCTCGGGTCTTTGTCTCTTTAAAGTTGCAGTTTAAAACTTTCCAAAGCCCCTTTGTTGCACAGCCGCTATTTTAGACTAGGGGTCTTCTAAGTAATAATATTGCTCCACATGTTGTTACAAGCCTGGGTTTGTTGTCACTCACCCGGCTTCAAAGAGCTCTGTTTCACTCCGCTTTCCTCCAGCACTTTTCTTAGTCTGGTTGTCACAGCTTCGTGGCAGCCACCATGGCTGCCTCCCCCCACCGCCGACTCAAAGAGGGTTCCCTCTGACCTCCAAGGAACTTGTCTGTTCCTCTTGGTTGTCCAAGGTGCCCCTCCTTTCCCCCATCCCTGCAGGACAGTTCCAGTCCGAAGACCCATCGGCGGCGGTTTGGCAGCCGGGGTTTTCGCGGGACTCATCAGAGGCCGCTATTTCCCCGACTGTCTCGCCGCGACGCCAAACCGGAAGTCCCAAGTCATTTTTATTTTTAATCTATTCAAATTGGTGGAGTTTTAAATTTTTGTTTTGTTTTTGACCGGGACTGAATGGAAGGGACTGACCGATTTGAGAGTTTAACACCAGTAAGCCTTTGTGCTTTATACTTGAAATATTTTTTTTCTTTTGGAGCTAATTTTCTTATTTTTCCTGAAGATTGATTTGAATTTTCAATTTTTTTCTTTTTATTGACATAGAACTTTCTGGCCATAGCATAAGAGAACTAGGAGAGTGTGAAATATTGCTATTTACTGCCATCTACTGGACGGAAACTTTGTCAATTTTTCTTTTCCTATTAAAGCAACAAGTTGAAACAATTATATAACATTGTTGACATAAGCCAAAGACTCTGAACTTTCACTACTGATAAGAATTGTTGCAAGAACATCTGAGAGAGCTGGAGCTATCAGTATTGTTTATTCAGGTGCTTCTCGGGGAAACACTTGAAGTAGGAGTCTGAGGCAAATGAAAGAGATTTGTTAATGTTTAAGCAGAAGTATTGCTGAAGAAATTAAAACTTTCTTTCACTCTTTATTATTTGGTCTATTTTTTAATTATTCCTGTCAAATGATAACTCTCTGTAAGTTCCGTCAGCCTGAATATTTTTGATGGTCTCTCTTTTTTTTTTTTTGGCCTCAAATAATTGAATTGGAATAAGATATACAAGAGTCTGAAGATTGAATTTTGATTTTTTCTTGTGCTTTTTTTCTTTTTTTCTTTTTTGATTGTCTAGTTGGTTAATTGGTCTTTTTTCCTTTTTTTCTCCATTTCTATTTTCTATCTATTTTTTTTTGGAAATTGATTTTTAGTGTATTTTTGCTACCATTTGGATTAATTTTCACTTTTAGCTTTTTATATTTTGGGTTTTTTTTCTTTTTTCTCTCCTTTACTCCAAAGTGGATTAGGGTATTGAAGAACCTGAAGATTTGATTATTTTCCTTCCCCCCCTATTTTTTATTCTCTTGGATTTTTTTTTCTTCTGGTCGTTGGTGTTTCGATTTCTGGATAATGAGTAGAAAAGTAGCGACAGTTGGATCTGCATCAACTACACCTGCTTCGTCACCATCTGGAGGACAGCGGTCAATACAGTCGATGCTTCAGCAGGAGAAAGATAAAGAAAAAGAGAAGGAGAAAGATGTAACACTACAAATGATTTTTCAAACAATTCAGAGGATGGAACAACAAATACTCAAGATAGATGAAAAAGTAGAGAGTACACAGCAAATGATGTTGAAATATGATGAGCAGCTGCAAAAGCTTCAGAAATGTCCACACAAAAAAGACGTCAAAGTGAAAATGGATACCATAAAACATAAAATAGACTTACTGGAGAAAGAAGAATTAGCTCAAAAAATTAGAAGCTCTAAACAAAACTATTTTGAGAATGCTAATAAACCAGGAAGATGGTTAGCATATAAATTGAAAAAAGAGAGAGAATCAAGAAAAATTATACAACTAATCGATGACCAAGGGCAAAGTAAATTTGGAAATAAAGAGAAGAAAAAAACTATAGAAGACTTTTACAGACAATTGTATGAGGAAGAAAAGATAGAGGAGGAAAATGTGATACGATATCTTCAAAATGCAAATTTACCTAGGATTCCTAAAGAAGTTGAGGAGATGCTAGAGGGAAACATAATGATGATGGAGTTAAATGAAGCTATTAAAAGACAAAAGAATGGAAAGGCACCAGGGTCAGATGGTTTGCCAGTGGAATATTATAGGACATTGCAGGAATCTTTAAGTCTCCCATTATTAGAAGTTATGAATGAGGTGATGGCAAAGAAGGAAATACCCAAATCATGGTCCAAGGTGTTAAGGATATTGATGTTGTGTTACCAACCAGCAGAGTAACTGCACAAGGAAACGTTGCTGAGAGCAATGAATAAGAAAACTGGTTTAGCAAAAGTTTACTTTATCGTAGGAAAAAGCAGTCGCATATTCATAAACAAATTCCAAGTCTTCACCAATTAAATCAGTCCAGTAGTTACAGTAAAACAAACTCACTCTGGTTAACAAACCACGATGGTAGCAGATCCATCAAACGATGATTAACAGATAGCAACTCCTTCACAATAGCAGCACCTTCACAATAGCAGCTCCTTCACAACAGCAGTTACTGACCAGGTTACAATGCTTTGTTTAAATATATTCCCAACTAGTCATTATCCAATTACAGCATGACTCAGCAAGAACGTAACATTTACAGTTTAAAGTTACAGTATACATATATTGCCTGGACAACTGGTTAAGCCCAAACTATATCCTAACATTCTCCCCTTTGGACAGGTCAATATATACAGTTTAGATTCTTAATCCATAGCTTTCACAAAATGTTTTATGTTTTATAGCACCTTGCGCTTTGGTAAATGTATCAGCAATATTGTCTTCCGACACACAATATTCTAACGTAACCATGTTGCTTTGGATACATTGACGAACATTAAGATACCTAATGTCAGTATATTTAGTTCTAGTTTTAACTGCTAAATTTGTTGCCATTTTTATAGCAGCTTGGTTGTCCTTATGTATTACAATTGGATAATCCATCTTTAAACCAATATCCATCATTAATTGTTTGTAATAAATCAAATCAGTGCAAATGAGTGACAAACAGGAAAATTCTGCCTCCATAGTCGAAAGACTAATACGTTTTTGACGAATCGATTTCCAATTAATCAAACAATTGTCTAACATGATAGCTATACCCGATGTGGACTTCCTAGTGGTCACATCAGTAGCAAAACTGGCATCAGCATACGCACTCAATACTAAATCATTGTTAGGTTCTAGATACAATGCATAATGCATCGTCATTTTCAGATACCTTAATATACGTTTTGCGGCTTGCCAATGTCTATCAGTCGGCTCTGCGTTATATCTCGCTAATTGGTTTACTGCAAACAAAATATCAGGTCTTGACCAATTGCTTAGATAAGATAAACTACCTATAAGAGACTGGTAGATCTCCCTACTGAATTTAGGACTTTGGACCTCTCCTTGTTGAAAGTCCTGTGCCATAGGCGTTTTCGCTGGCTTACAGAGCTCCATGCCATAATGCTTTAACATTTGGCTTATTTTGCTAGATTGAGATATTTTATAACCTCTAGCTGTTTGATTGATATCTAGATCTAAATAATGCCTAATATTTCCCAAATTTCTGATCTTAAATTTGGTTTGTAACTGTTGAACAATATCTATGGCCTCTTTGTCAGTTTTCGTTATTATGGCTATATCATCTGTGAACAGTAACAAAAAAGATACTAGACCATTAGTTTCTCTCTTAAAGAGACACTTATCCACTACACCTTCATAAAAACTGATCCTATTTAGCTCTTTCACAATACATTGGTTCCACTCGAACCCTGACTGTCGCAAACCATAAAGGCTTTTATGTAACTTCCAACAATCAGTGTGGTTTTGTGTTTCAACTCCTAAAGGCTTCTTCATATAGATGGTGTGTCTTAATGGAGCATGCAAATATGCTGTCTCTACATCTATATGGTTAATACTATATTTATACTTAGCCACCCATACTAGCATTGTTCTTAAAGTACTTGCACGTAAACTAGGAGCAAAAACTTCATCGAAATCTTGTTCAGTCTGAGAAAAACCTTGAGCTACAAGGCGAGCTTTATGAGTTACTGTCCCATCTATGCTTTTCTTAACTTTGTAAACCCATCTACAACCTATTAATTTTTCACCAGGTGGCAATTTCACAGTTTCATAAACACCTAACTTAGTTAAAGAATTAATTTCCTTATTCATTGCCTCCTTCCAAGCATTTTGCTCCTTATCCGGATAAAGTTTGATATCTTCATAACTTGAAGGTTCAATGTTAATCTGGCAAACCACAGTCACTTTATAACGATCAGGTGGATGCCTTTCCCTAGTAGATCTTCTAGGTAAAACAAGACTTACAGCAGATGATTCATCTGACTCCTCCCCTAAAACTACATCCTCTAAACCTACTTCCTGTTCTTCCTCCTTGATAGAGGCTTTTATATCATCTAAATCCTCAGGAATATCATCAGGAATTTGATGCTCGATACTAATAGTATTATTATCATGTCTATAGTCTGCACATTCTAGTCTGTTCCATCCTTCATGTTCTAGAAATTTAGCACTAGCACTACAGTATACACTCGTAGTTCCCTGTGCCCAAAATCTAAAAGATCTATGATTTGATTCATAGCCAACGAAAAACATTTTTCTGGCTCTTTGTTGATCTTTTTTCCTCAAACTAGATGGAATATTTACCCAAGCTGGGGCTCCAAATGTGTGTAAATAACTAAGATTTGGTTTCCTCCCATGCCATAAGGGGAATGGAATTTCTCCTGTAGAGGAATGAACCACGTTGTTTAACACATGGTTAGCACACATAACAGCCTCACCCCATAAATTATTAGGCAAACCAGAATCTGCCAACATAGTTCTAATCATGGCCTGTAATGTTTGACCTCTTCGTTCGATATACGAATTATGCTGTGGTCTGTATGGAGCAGACCGCTTATGCTGGATCCCTGCATCCTGCAAAAACTTTTCCAACTTTTGGTTGGTAAATTCCGTACCATTATCAGTAACTAAGCATTTAACCTTGAATTTCTGTTTCCTTTCCACAAAACGTAGCCAGTTGGTAAGATGCTGGAATGTTTCACTTTTTGTTTTCATAAGATAACAAAATCCGTACCTTGAATAATGGTCAACCATGCTTAGAATATAGCAGGCACCTCCAATGCTAGTTTTCTTGGGTCCAATTAGGTCTATAAACACTACTTCTAATGGATTTGTAGTTTTAAAACCATTAACACGGTTTGCTGGTGTTATCCTACTCTTCTGTTGACTATAGGCATTGCAATTTAGATATTTACTACATGCTTGTAGTTTTATTCCTTCAGATAATTGCACAGTTTGTTTTAACATTCTGAAGTTTAAATACCCAAGCCTCCGGTGTAACAGATGAATACATTCATCATGTGGTTTAACATTATTATAAACAGACTTAGACTTAGCCATCAATATTGGGTTATCTCGTAAAACAAATAAATCATTTTCTAAACTTGCAGTAACAACTTTGCCATCTTTCTCAATAAAACACTTATCATTTTTGAATGTTACTGTAAACCCAAATTTCAGTAATGATTTAACAGATAATAAATTAAATTTTAACCCAGGAATATATAACATAGGCAATGGATCATTGCTAAATGACCAATGAGCAACACCCTCTCCAGCTACCTTAACTTTCCAGCCATTTGCTAGTTTTACATGCTGGTTACTCTTTTCCATTTTAACAAAAAATTTTCTGTTTCTAGAAATAGACTGAGAAGCACCACTGTCAACAACCCAACAATCCTGGTTAACATCAGTAGTTGAATTTGATATAGCTAAATTACAACCCTTCTTGGGTCTAATATTGTCCCTAACAGGCATTTTCTTATTTTTACAATACTTAGCTATATGCCCTTTAGCCCCACAAGCAAAACAACGTTTTACAACATAGGCAGTTGAGTACATTTTTTCTTCTTTTGGTTGTTGCACTCTCAACTGATCCCTTTCTTGTCTTCTTTTGGATTCTTCCAATAACCTACCGGTTATGCCAGCCAATGTCAGGTCATCTCTGGACAAAACCTCTAACGAAGAAACATAGTCATCATAACTATCGTCTAATGAAGAAAGAATTATATAAACTTGTTGTAGTTCCGAGAAAATCAGTTCCTTTTCATGTAGCTCCTGGAAAATTCTGGTCATGGATTCCAAATGAGCCATCATATCTCCACCCTTAAGAAGATGTTGTTTAAACAATCTTCGTGTGAGATAAATATGAGCACCCACAGTGTCTCGAACATATAGTCTCTTCAACTTGGTCCAACACCTAGCAGCAGACTCTTCGCCACGAATATGGACAAGCTGCTGGTCACCCAGTGTTAGTCCAATAATGCAAAGAGCTCGTTCATTGTCTCTGTTAAACTTGGTTATCTTCTTCGCATCTTCTTCATCATCAGGATTCCATGCTGTTACATCTGGTGGATTATTAACTATGCCCCAAAGCCCCAAATTTGGCTAGGCGCATGCTCAAGATGGCGTTCCGGTACTGAGACCTCCGATTGTTGGGAGGGGATGCCTCGGTTTAAGGAGGCCTTGGAGGGTCGGGCGGAACATCTAAGGCCCTCGCCCGGGTAAAGGAGTGTCAGGAGGACATTTCGAGAGCTTCGCCGGCTCTCCGGACCATCCCAGCTCTGAAAAAAAGCCGAAAAAAAAACCGGCTTCAGGGAAGACAGCGGGAGACGCCGCTAGAGAGTGGGCGCGGCTTCACAGGCCTGGCGGAACAGCCAGGGCGATATCGGCGGCTACCTGCGGCTGGCGGGGCGACAGCAGCGGCCTCGAAGATGGCGATGCTGGGCCCCCCTGCGGAGGTTCCCCACGCCCCTCGATGCCTCGTATGAGATCTACGGAGGCGAGGGGCGGCTGGGGATGACAGCGGAAGGGCCAATGGCAGCGATGTCGACGGTGGTGGCGGCGGCCGCAGCGACGACTGCAGGGATGGCGGCTGAGGTCGGTGCGGCCTGCAAGGGCCTGCAGATACCTACAAAGCCGGTGTGGGATTTTTTGGCAGTAACTGCAGAATGGAGGTTTTCCAGAGGATTGGAAAGTACCCCCCCGAGCGGCCGGAGGGTGCTTGGCCGTGGGGATGGGCTGTCCCCATACGGACCTGGAATCCCCCAGTCCCCTCCCCCCTTTAGGTGATCTGGAGGGTGAAAATAGGGGAGTACTACATCTACAGTGGAAGCTTGAGGGATTTGTGGGGTCGGTGAATGACTACAGACTCCTGCTGTCTGAATTTCCCCCACCCCTCCTTCTTCCCGGACCATGCTTAGGCCTTGTTAGACCTTGTTATTGCCATAACAGCCCCATTTATTTGGTTTGCTGAACTATTTCCACTCTCCCCCCCCCTCATATT
>WNWU01011125.1:0-41829 GCA_012654045.1 Ptyas mucosa | reverse complement strand
CTCACTCTCTGGTAAGTCAACAATAAAATCCATGGATATCTCCTTCCAGGGGGCGCTCGGTCTTGCCACACTTTGAAGTAAACCCGGGGTTTTCCCTGGAGGTCTTTTAGCGGAAGCACACACCGGGCAGCTTGCCACGTATGCTTCTATGTCCTTTTTGAGTGTAGGCCACCAGAATTGCCTCTTTTTTTTTATTATAAAAGTTTTTATTGGTTAAAAATAAACAATATTATCGCTTACAATATGTGGAATTTTCATTATCCTTTTACAAAGATAATATATATTTTCTTTTTTTCACATACAGCAGATCTTCCCTTATTAAAATTTCAAATTTATCAACCGGATTTATACAAAAATATCAGTTCAGTATCCAGAGTAATATTAAAGTTTACAAAAATAAGAGATATCATAAAAGGCACAACGTAATAGATTCCTCTCACTTCGTCATTTCTTGGTTCTAGATCTCAAGGTTCTGGCCTTAGCACCCCCTTCCTCCCGGACCGCCATGGCCTCGCCCGCCCCCGTTCCTTGATCATCTGGTACCTCCCCTTCCTCGGTTCCTGTATCTTCACCCTCTAGGAGGGTCTTATGTTGCTCCAGATAAGCCTGAGCCTCCGTCACACTATTAATTTTCTTCCTACTGCCCTCCCTGAAAATCATCAAACCTTCCGGCATCAACCACCTGAAGCCAATTCCCTTAAGGTACAATTTACTTGATAAAAAATAATAATTTCTTCTTAATTCTCATACCTGTCTAGGGATCTGCTTCATAATGGTGACCTCCTTGCCCCTGTATATCAGCACCCCCGATCTTTGAGTTCTCAGTATTTCATCCCTCGTTTCCCTTCTCACAAATTTAATGTGGACCTCTCTTGGGACACTATGTAAAATTGCATATTGTGAGTTTACTCTATAAACTAGATCCATATCCCATCTCATAAAGTCCAAACCTCTTTCAATAAATTCGCCCAACAATTTAACCATCACTTCTCGCAGATCTTCTTGGTCCACCTCTTCCACATTTTGAAACCTGAGAAAATAAGACATTCTATCCAGCTGCGAAGTTAAAATTGTATTTCCTCTCATTTCTTCCCTCTTCTGGATTGCCCGCACCTCCCCCTCCAAACCTCCCACCTTTTTCTTATTCTCCTCTGCCACCTGTTGAACAGCAATTAAATCTTTTTTCATAACTACAATTTCAGATTTTATTTCCAGTTGGCCTTTTTGCAGGTCATCAAGTTTATTAAGCTTCTCATCCAATTTTGCCACTTTTTCCAAAATTTTTTCCATGTCACCTGCAGCTGGTCTTTGTCCTTTAGCCATCTTACAGTAGTAAAGAATGAGAGGTCCTCAGGTAGGCACAAACATCCAGAAAGGAGAAGGTTCTCTTAAAAAATCAGCGCTATTTCTTCACGATCCACCAGAGGGCGCTCACAGGAGCAACGAGTCCGGCTTGTAGAGTAGGTCAAACAGGAAACCAGAGGTGGGTGATGTCATCAATTATGCACAAAGAAACAGGAAATCAGGCCCCGGCCATGACTTTCCAGAAGGAGAGAGGCCTCCAGCCTCCCTTCCCAAATTCTGCCTTCACCATTCTCCACAAGAAATCAGCGAGGTAAGAGGTCTCCTTCTTTTTTCCTCCTCTTTCTTCTCAACTATGGCGCCCTTCCCAGCTACAAGGGGGGGAGAAGCTTCAGCCCCCCCCCTCACCCGCAGAACGCCTCGTCGCTTCACCAGTCAAAGTCTCTCCTTTTCTACTTATTCTCCGGCCTGCATCCCTTCCTCTTCCGATCACCTCTTTACCTGCTGCCTTACTTTCGATTTACACTGGGTCCTACAGGCACATAGTCACGGAACGGCCTTGGGAATGGCCGCTGCGTGCCGCCCACACTCGCCGGAGCCTCGGGCGCGCCAGCATTGGCCGCCCAGCCCCTGCAGTTGAGGCAGGGGACCCCTGGCGAGCCTCCCTTAACGGCGGATACCCCAAAACCAGGGCACCTGGCCCCGAGGGGCCTCCAGGCAGGGGGATTCAGACGCTGGGGCAAAAGCTTACCCAAACAACGTCTGCTGCCATCCGGAACCGTAAGTGATCTCCCAGAATTGCCTCTTGACGAGTTGCAAAGTTTTAACAAAACCAAAATGTCCCGCCATTTTGGCGTCATGAGGGTACTGCAACACTGTTGTTCTTAAGCTGGCAGGAATATACAATTTAGCCCCAATCCAGGGTAGTCCATCACGGAGGGTGCATTCATTTGAGTTATTTTTAAACCATTCGTCCGTTCTCAGGGCTTCACGTAGTTTTTGAAGCAAATCGCCCGAAAGAGCCGGATCGGTCCTCATTTGTGCTCTAGTAGTTACTGGCACTGCTAGTTGTGTCGAAGGGATGATAGGACGCACCACCTCCATCTTTGTGCTGTTGTATTGAGGAAGTCTGGAGAGTACATCTGCCATGAAATTCTTCCCTCCAGGAAGATATCGCAGGGTGAAATTAAACTGGTTGAAGTGTTGGGCCCAACGAACTTGTTTTGGTGATAGTTTACGCGGGGTCTTCAACGCTTCTAGATTTTTATGGTCAGTCCAGACCTCGAACGGATGTTTAGCCCCCTCCAGAAAATGTCTCCATGTTAACAAAGCCCAGCGCACCGCAAAAGCTTCTTTCTCCCATATGGCCCATCTCCTTTCGGTTTCGGACAGTTTCCGAGACGTGTAAGCACAGGGTTGCAAATTCCCTTCGGCATTCTTTTGCAGAAGAATTGCCCCGACGGCCACGTCGCTGGCATCCGCCTGTACTACAAAAGGTTCTTCCATGTTTGGGTGTTTGAGAACTGATTCAGCAGCAAACAGCCGTTTCAACTTTTCAAATGCTGCTTGGCACTCCATAGTCCATTCAAGAGGCTGGGAGGGTTTTGGTTTTAATTCCCCCTTTGTCTTTAGAAGATTGGTTATGGGTAGTGCGATTTTGGCGAATGAGGGGATAAATTGTCTATAAAAGTTAGCAAATCCCAGAAAACTCTGCAGTTGCTTGTGGGTGCGTGGCGCGGCCCATTCCATTACTGCCTTGACTTTTCCAGGATCCATCTCTATTCCCTCATGCGATATGCGATACCCCAGGTAGTCAATTTTGCTTTGGTGGAACTCACACTTAGAAAGTTTGGCATATAGTTCAGCAGCCCTGAGTTTTTTCAGGACAGTTCGCACCAATTTGACATGATCGTTCATGTTCTCGGAGTAGATAAGAATGTCACCCAAGTAGACCAACACCCCTTTGTATAGGTGCTCATGCAGTACTTCATTGATCAATTGCATGAACACAGCAGGGGCTCCCTGTAGTCCAAAAGGGAGCACCCTAAATTGGAAACATCCCAAGGGGCAATTGAATGCTGTTTTCCATTCATCCCCTTCTTTGATTCTCACTCGATAGTAGGCCTCTCGTAAGTCCAGTTTGGTGAAAACTTTCCCCTTCCCTAAGTGGGCTAACATGTCTTTCATAAGTGGTAAGGGGTAAACATTTTCCACAGAAATAGCGTTTAGGTTCCGGTAGTCGACTACGAGCCTAAAAGAACCATCCTTCTTTTCTCGGAACATTACTGGCGCTGCCACCCTGGGTCGGGCTGGTTGTATAAAACCCCGCTCTAAATTTTTATCAATGAAATTTCGGAGTTCCTCCAGTTCTTGCGGGGTCATGGAGTATATTTTTGGTTTAGGGAGCTTCACCCCGGGCAGAATTTCAATGGTACAGTCCGTAGTTCTATGGGGGGGTAGGGTATCTGAAGCCTTTTCGCTAAAAACTTCACGAAGATCCCAGTACTCTTTTGGAATCTTTTCCTCCCCCTCAATGTGACCAATGGCCACTTCTGCCTTTTTGGGTTTTGTCCCATCCTTCAGAGGGATTTCTTTCTTTCCTCGTCCGGGATTTTTGGTGCGAAAGCGCAAAACCCCCATCTTCCAATTAACCCGTGGGTTCCATCTACGGAGCCAGGGTAGTCCAAGTATGAGGGGCCGTTCCATGCCAGGGGCCACGATGAACCTGAGGGTCTCTATGTGATTCCCCAACTGCATCTCAATCGTTTCAGTCGCAAAGGTGGCTGGACCCCCTCCCGCAATCGATCCGTCCAGTTGACAGAATGCAATGGGTCTTTTTAATGTTTTAAGTCTTAGGCCCATTTTCTCCACCACTTTCGGGCTGATTATGCACCTAGTGCACCCAGAGTCTAATAACGCTAATACCTGCGCCTGTGTCCCTGTGGACGGTACCCTTAGTTCTATGGGGATGAGCATAGGGTTCTTGGTATGACTCACCAGGTTGCTGGAGTCGGAGTCGGAGTCCGTTCCACTGTCCTCGGCGGTGGTCGGAGTTCCCAGCTCACCCTGGTTACGGGGAGTGAACTCAATGACTTCTCCTTCCAGAGCAGTTGCGCGAGCTTTCGTGGGCACTTTGTCGGCCTTCTTAGGAGCCGGGGCAGGAGACCTTGGCATTGGTTTAGAGAAGCACTCGGCAGCCCGATGGCCTTCTTTTCCACACTTGAAACATGTGAAGGGCTTCGATTTGGGTTTGAATTCCGCTCTCCCCACGGCCGTCTTTGGCGCTCCTTTATGATAAGTAGAGGATGACGGGTCTCTCGCGCCGCTTCCTCGGAGTCGGCTTCGGGCCAGCTTGATTTCCACATCTTCAGCCGCTATATACCAACACTGCAAGTCTTCGGGGACCCCCCGGGCTCTGCAGTCTTTGTATATTTCTTCATTTAGCCCATCCTTGAAACTCTCTAATAAGGCCGCTTCTGACCATCCTGTCATGTAAGGTGCCAGCTCACGAAACTCTTGGGTATATTCTGCCACTGACCTGCGGCCCTGCTGGATACCCTTCATTCTGAGCCTCGCCTTCTGCTCAGCTAGGTGGTCTTCAAACCACCTTCTAAGGGCCGTCATAAACTGATTGTAATTTCTCAGAAGGGGGGAGTTGTTATTGTGGAGGACCACCATCCAATTAGCTGCTACTCCTTCTAGCACGTTCGTGACGCATCTCACTCGGGCTGCATCTGACAAATAATCTTCCCCCCAATCTTGCATGTGGTTCCAGACTTGGGTCAGGAAAAGCCCCAGGGTTTTTGGGTTTCCATCATATTTTCCAGTCGGGGGGGATTTTTGGTTTTTTCCGTTGGCGGGGGGGGGACCGGCAAGGCTGGGGCCACTTGGGCTGCTGCCTCTCTCACTTGGCCCTCAGAGGTTTGAACCGTTTCTCCTCTAGCTTCTTCTTCTTCTTCTCCCCCCCCCCCACACACTCTCTCTCTTGGCTCTTCCCTGGGGTAAACTCTTCCCTTCCCCACAGGAAGCCCATAAGGCTCACAGTTTTTCCGGCTTTCTTCAATGTCGTGAATGAGCTGTAATGCCTGTGCCATCATGAGGCTTTCCTTTTGCTCCTGCATCCACACAGATTCCTCCCGGCGGGGTCTGGAGCTGGTTACTCCCCAGGGGGTCCTCCCCTGTTCCGGCAACCTTCCCACTCCTACCGACCATCTAGCAGTATCAGCTTCCTCCCTCAGCTGCAATTCTTCCATTCGTTCGGCTGTCTCCCGTTCTGTTTGAAATGAGGTCATGGTCGAGCCATCTGCTCCCATCTGTTCCTCTTCAGACTCCTGGTCAGACATAATTTTGGGTTCAGCCCCCTCGGTGTTTATCCGGGATGGCTGGAAAATTGAGTTTCAGCTTAATGTCAGGTATGCTTCCTTCAAAAACCAGGAAAGGAAAGACCAGACTCCATTATTGTGAAAAATCTGTACTTTTACTGGCATAGAAACTGAACGCAACCAAGCAAAGCTGAAACTAAGGATTTTACCTGCGAACCTGCATATACAAATCATCCCCTCCCATTGTCCATCGTAAATCATCCAATCCACAGGTCTTCTAGGGGTCAGGTGGAAGCACGTCTGCCCGCATCATCAATCAGGAATGTCACGACGGTTGGCCTGATAACAGTGGTTTCGATTTCCCCTTCTAAGCATACTAGCCTCTAAGTAAGTTTCATTTTCGGACCCCCCATAGCCCACACACCCGCTCCCCCTTTCTATGGCAGCCAAGCAGGAAGGCGGAGGCTGACATTGGGATTCATTAACCTCATGGTTACCCAGTTTTGTGTGGTTGAAGGAATTGTTTGTAGGTATCATACTCATTTTAGTTATAGGTCTTATTTCATGTCTTTGTATGAAATGTGTACCTGTGTGCTGTAGCTGTTGGAAACTTTGGTGGAAGTGTTGCTGCTGAGTGAAAAGACAAAAGAAATTAGCTGAGGAGTCACGTGGTAGCTTAGGCCGCAGAGAGGTTTCTATAATGCTGCAGGATATCCATAATTTACAGGAATAAAAACTAATGAAGAGAAGAAGGGGGGATTGAGAGAAATAAAGATTATTCCTGTAAAAGGTATAGCCTAAGTTACGCCATTTTAAGTGCCTTCTTGTACTCTGTATAACCTGACTATATAACTATTAATGGAACATAATAAGGACATGAGAAGAGGAACTACGTAGTTATTTAAGATGCTTGTTTTGCTGTTTTTAAAGGATACATAAACCTGATGTCCTGGTAAAAATCCAAAGTTACCTTGTTCGGGTCACTCTGACCCTTCCAGAGGGGAAACACGCATGTTATAATATCACGTACATAAGGGGGTATTTTTGATGGGTATTTCTACTGGGAAGAAAGGGAATTACCAGGGCGGAACATGTGCCAAATGTGTTATATAAGATGTGAAACTAATGTTTTAAGGAAACACGTGTATCCTGTCAAATTGGACTTCTGTATCCTGAAATATGTATAAAAGATCTGCGGGGAGAAGGCCTAATTGCTCCCTGCCGCTTCTTTTGGAAGGGAGTCCTTTGCAAAGTTAAAATAAACCTGTTTCTGGTTGTTCATTGTCATAGTCTCTGTTTTTATTCCTAAAAAAAGTATTAGCTGATGTCTTGTATACCACAGCCCATGAGGTGGTTAGATCTGGCCTATGGGTTCACCCTGGAAACAGCGAAGGACCGGCTCACGGTGCTTCGGCCTGCCCCAAGCCAACCGGGCGCTGATTTGCAACCTGGTGGCAGCCATCTGGGCCAGACTGCAGCCAGCCTTAGATATGCAGTGCTGCCTTGGCATGCCCACAGGAGGTGGTGAGTGCGTGGGGCCTGGCATCCCTGGGGACTGCATTCTGAGCGCTTTCCTTTCACCCAAGATGCCAGCCCTTGTGCACTCGCTGCCTCATATGCACATGCCCAGGGGTTTCTGGCAGCAGCCGCCCCACTTCCTGCCTCACCTTTCCTAACCTCATCCCATTGGACAATCCTCCTACCCACCACCCCACCCACTGGAGACCCCTGGATTCCTCCCCAACCCCAACTGACCCCAACAGGTGTCCCCCCACATGAGCGACGTCAAGCTGGCCGTGCCCCCCAGGCCACACCCAGTCAGCTGTGACCACCACGGCCCCCCAAGGACAACCACAATGCTGATGTGGCAGTAGCTGCAGGCAGAAGCGCTGGAGAGAGGCACGTAGTCTGGCCTGCTGGATGCCCCGGGCAGCCGCCTGCTCTGTCCCAGACACATCACATGCCACCCCCCAACTTTGCCTGCTGCTGGTGCCGCCACTTCTTGGAGGACCAGCCTGATGGTCGCAGTGGGCTGCGGAGCCCCTTCTGCCTGACACCTCCCCCCGCGTGCACACAGACACAAACACATGTGCAGGTCTGGGAGAAGTGAGCAGAGAGCCACACAGCGGCAACAATGGGGGAGGGATCAAAATGAGAAGCCTCTGTCCAGAGCCTCTGGAAGGTTAAAAAAAAAACTGCGGAGCACTGGCTTCCCTTTTTGTCCACCCTCCTCTCTGCCCCCACCCCCCGTGGCAATGCCAGAAGCTGCTCGCCTGCTGCGTCCTCCCCACAGACCCTGCAATCGCCTATCGCACAATCACCCATCGCATGCTGGCAGGCAGAAGCCCCATGGCCTAAAGTTCCCATTCTGGAGATCCGCCCCATCGCCTTCCTTCTTCTGCACTCAGGTAGGGACAAGGGGAGGGGGAGAGATTGGCAGCGTGGCTTTCCCATGCAGGGGTGGGGCGGTCCCAGTGAAAGGCCAGTGAGCAGGGAATGGAGATGCTGGTGTGGGCGTGGTGCTAATCTGCAACCTGGTGGCAGCCATCAAGGCTGGACTGCGGCCAGGCTGGATATTGTGGACTGCAAACTCTAGTGGTGGCTGTTGAGCAAGAAGTCCTTTATTTCTGAGAAGAGACAAAAAAGAGGTCCAATGTAACTTGGTTTCTAATATTAACTGATTTTTCAAAGTTTGGCTCCCTTGTTTTGCTTTCCAGAATTTAAAGGGTGCCAGGGTGTGTAGTGTTCCCGCCTAATCCCCAAAGAGTACATTATTATTTGTAATACCCTTCCAGTGAAATGGGTTCCTCTATCACTGTCAAATGCTTCCACAATATTATACCTATAAATTCCAAGGGTAGCATAGAATTTCAAATATGTTTCTACCAATGTTTTAATACCCCAATAACTCCCCTCATGTAATTTTTTGTAATCACTATTCTTGCAGTATTTTGTGATAACTACAGAGTTCCCTTAAGGCCCTTTTTGTTGTTTGATAATTATATATTTACTACAGCTTCAATTATTTTGCTGCCAAAAAGTTACTTTCCAATTTCTTGCTAATTCCCAGAATAAGATCTTACAAAGCTGGGAAGCTACTTGAGAATGTATTTGCTTCCACAGCTAAAGGTGGAGGAAAGAAAAAAAATTGTCATGTGTCAAATAGACTATACTTGTCCATGGAGGCTCTATAGTAAACTTGTAAATAACACATTCAGGATTTTAAAAGGTAAAGCTCCCAGGCTTTACTGATTAACATTTCTGTAATGCCTTTGTGTCAGGCAGATAGTATTCAAATCACTCGGGGGGGGGGGGCACATCAAAGAAGCAACAGGATAGCTGGGAAGACAAATGATTGCCCCCCTCAGCCTGGCAGAGTAAAAATAGTTTATCCAAAACTTTTGCTTTCAGAGAGCTTAAACAGCCCTCAAAGCATGAAACAGGAAGAAAATTGCCACAATACTTACACAAGTGGCTTACTAAAGCCTCCCTCCTAGGGCTGAGCAGAAAAAAAATGACCAGCCCAAAATCACTCAGCCGACCATCATGGTCAAAGCAGGATTTGAACTCACAGTTCTCCAGCCTTGCAGTCTATGGCCATAACCATGAGACCAAATTGGTTCTCCATAAAGGTTGCCCTCCCCTCCTTGGCTCCAAGGAAAAGGAAAACATAGCCGAGGTCTGCAGGGCCACCCAGCCTATACCATACCAACCCAGACCCCAGGCTGGTCCAGGGAGGCAAGGACACATGAGACCAGGGCCCCAAAGAAACAAGCGCAGGGAAGAACCCTACCCAGAAGCAAGATGAATAAATCAAACAACTGTGACACTGATAAATACCACATCACCATCCCTATAGAGGGGACCCCTTGCAGCATGGAATTAGACATGGGGTCCTTCTTCACCATTGTGTCATGGCAGACACTGAAGAGCCTCATCCCGACAATGAAGAAAAAACAACTCAAACCACAAAACATCACTTTAAATGATTTCCAGGGAAATAACATCCCTGTGCTAAGAAGAGCATCAGTGCAAGTCAAGTTGAATGACTTCAGTGGACAGCTGCCCCTAACTGTCATCAACAACGACAGACCAACTCTACTGGGCCTGGAGTGGTTCAAACCCCTAGGACTAGAGGTCACCGGCATCAATAAAATCAGTGGAAGTGAACTAGATCAACTGCTGGCAAAGTTTGGGGACGTTTTTGATGGGAGCCTAGGCAAGTATACAGGAAAACCTTTATCTTTTAACCTAGACCCTAGTGTTACCCCAATCAGGCTAAAACCCAGCAGGGTTCCATTTGCTCTTCGGCCCAAGGTAGATGAGCAATTAGATAAGCTAATTGCCCAGGGGATTCTGGAGCCAATCGACCACACCACGTGGGAGATCCCAATAGTCACCCTGATTAAATCAGACGGGTCGGTGTGCATCTGTGGAAACTATAAATGCACATTAAATAAAGCATTACAACCAGGGGTGAAATGCTCCCGGTTCAGACCGGATCACCTGGGTGGCGGTGGGTGGTTCGGAGAACCAGTAGCAAAAATCCCTGTGCCCCCCCCCCTTGCCCAGCTGAGCCGCACGATCATCAGAGGCTTTTTTTTTTACTTTTAAAAGCATTTTTTCTACAACCTCTTTGGCCGAAAAAAATGCTTTTAAAAATTAAAAAAAAAGCCTCTGATGATCTTGCGGCTCAGCTGGGATCGTCAGAGGCTTTTAAAAGCATTTTTTCTGCAACCTCTTTGGCCAAAGAGGTTGTAGAAAAAAATGCTTTAAAATTAAAAAAAAAGTTGGCCACGCCCACCCAGTCACATTACCCCCCCACCAAGCCACACCCACAGAACCGGTAGTAACAAATTTTACATTTCACCACTGATTACAACAGAGTGCGTAGCCTGTGCCAGTAGTGCAACATCTGCTACATTCGCTGGGAAACGGAAAAATATTTGCCAAATTAGATTTAGCCCAAGCGTATCAACAATTGCCAGTAGATGGCGCAACCACGGAAGCCCAAACCATTGTGACACACCGCGGGGCATTTAAATGCAACCAATTGCAGTTTGGGGTAAGCGTGGCCCCAAGACTATTTCAGAGCATGATGGAGCGCCTTCTACAGGACATTCCAAGAGTAGTTCCCTATTTTGACAATGTCCTCATGTCAGGGGAGAAGAAAGAACAATTGATCAACAGATTGGAAGAGACATTGGGCAGATTTCAAAAGAAGGGACTGAAAGTCAAAAAGGAAAAATGCCAAATTGGGGTGAAGAAAGTTGAATTCCTGGGATATTTAATTGATGGTTCAGGGATCCATCCCACGGATAGTAAAATCAAAGCAATTAAAGAAGCCCCAACCCCAAAGAACAAAACTGAACTCCAGGCGTTTCTTGGGCTGCTAAATTTTTATAGTATTTTCTTAAAACAGAAAGCCACCATTGCTGAGCCATTACACAGACTACTAGGGAAGACGGCCACGTGGACCTGGGGAAGGAAGGAAGCCCATGCATTTGCAGCTGTTAAAGACTTGTTATCTTCAGACAGTGTTCTTATTCAATACAATGAAACACTTCCCCTCATAGTGACTTGCGATGCTTCTCCTTTTGGGGTGAGAGCAGTCCTAAGCCATAGGCTTCCGGACGGCACAGAAGACCCAATTACGTTTTACTCAAAAACATTATCACCCACCGAAAGCAATTACAGCCAATTAGACAGGGAAGCCCTGGCTGCGGTGGCGGGTATTAAACAGTTCCACTAATATGTGTATGGGAGGAAATTCGAACTCATAACCGACCATAAGCCGCTGTTGGGTCTCATTGCTGGGGACCGACAAACACCGAACTACATGCCCCCCAGGATGGCCAGGGGGGCAATTTTCCTGACGGGGTATTTTTTTAACCGGTTCTGTGGGCGTGACTTATTTGGGGCGTGGCTTGGTGGTCATGTGACTGGGTGGGCGTGCTTGGTGGTCATGTGACCGGGTGGCCATGGCTCTGTGCATAGGGACTACCCAGATGGCTGAAAAAAGTGATTTCTGACAGGTCCTCGCACTTTTGACTGGTCCTCGCACTTATGACCGCTCATCATTTATGCCCGTTGCAGCATTCTTAACAACCATGTCACTCATTTCACAACTGCAGTGCTTCATGTGACCGGGTGGGTGTGGCCAGGTGGTCATGTGGCATCACTTCTTTGCCCTAAAGACAGTTTGCTGCAATGGTCATAAGTGTGAAAAACGGTCATAAGTCACTTTTTTCAGTGCCATTGTAACTGTTGTAAATCAAGGATTACCTGTACAAAAATACAAAAAGCTTCTTTGCTTGCAAAAAGCTGCCCTAAATACCAATCATTAGATTAGAAATACCTGCAAACTGGAGTTATAAATCAGGCAGGGTGTCAGAGCACCTTGAGGAATTAAAATAGTTAAAATGCAATGATAACTATCAGCAGCCAATTCTTGCTCATAAAGTGAAACCCTTTAGCAGAGAGGTCATTTAAGCTCTCCAGAATGAAGCAAAGGAGCAAACAGAGTATCTGTTGCTTGTTAAACCAATTACCAGAACAAATAGACACAGGAACTAGTCAGATTTCCAAAGCTGCTTCTTTTCAGGAACAGAGATTAACATTTTTCCTTCCAAACAAAGCTGAATAGGGAAAATTATCTCATCACTAAAAACAGGATTAAACATCACCAAGCACAGAATTAAACTTCACCAAAAACCAGTTTTAGACCAAATGTCAGAAAGGGTATGTTTGAATGTCAATCTTTCTAGCTAGCCAAGAAGCATTGCTGAATGTCACTCATCTTGGTTCCTTGTCATTAAAAGCTTCTGCTTCGTTATTCAATTATTTCTTCAAAGTGCTGATCATTGCACCCTGGCTGGAAGAACTCCAACAGGGGAGTATTTCCTCCCAACAGCAGTATAAAAAGCTTAAAACAACCCTTCCCCTTTAAAAAAGTCAAGCAAAAAAACCACCTCTGAGAACCTCCAGAACCGGAAGCGACGGGAAGTCTAGGCATACTGCCGGAGAGGCAGTTTCTGTAAGCAGGGCAATAAAGATTAGGCTAGGAAACAAAAATTCCTTACAGGATTAACCCTGTAAAGTGGAAAAAAACAAAAGGAGATTTTTTCTAACAACCGGTTCTCCAAATTGCTTAACTACTTAACAACCGGTTCTACCAGACCGGTGCGAACCGGTAGAATCCCACCACTGGGTATGACTACAAGCTGGTGCACAGATCGGGAAAGAACATTACCAACGCCAGTGCTCTCAGTAGGTGCCCCCTACCGGAGCTTGTTGAGGACCCGACTCCAGCCACACAAGTACTACTTATAGACATTGGACTAAACAGCCCAGTCACATCCAACAGAATAGCAGAGTATACAAGGAAGGATAAATTGTTTTCCAAAGTTTTAAACTGGGTGTTGAGGGGGTGGCCGCAAGAGAAACTGGGTGAAGAGTTCAGAACATTCCAAACTAAACAATTAGAATTGTCAACACCTAAAAGGGTGCCTGTTATGGGGGGAGAGAGTGATTGTGCCACAGGGGTTAAGGAAACAAGTCCTGGAAACATTACACGTGGGTCACCTGGGGATTGTACAAATGAAGGCACTGGCCTGGAGCTATATTTGGTGGCCAAACATGGACAGAGACATTGCAGAATGGGTAGCGACATGCACGCCATGCCAGGAAAACCGTCCAGCTCCACCCTGGGCACCCATCAGGGATTGGGAAATCCCTAAGAGTCCATGGTCATGGATATATATTGACTTTGCTGGGCTGATGGGGGGGACAAGCGTTTTTAATTGTCATTGACGCGTATTCAAAATGGCTAGAGGTAGTGATAATGCCCAATTTGACCACAGAAGCAACGATAAGGGCATTAAGAAAACTGTTTAAACCCCCCCCCCCCCAGCCACATGGGTTACCGGACGTCCTTGTCTCTGACAACGGGCCACAGTTAACTGCAAAAACAATCAAGTGCTTCCTAGCAGAGCAAGGAATCAGACATGTCCTGGTTGCCCCATTTAATCCGGCTAGTAATGGTCAGGCAGAATGAATGGTGAGACTGACCAAAGAAACACTCACCAGAATGGTCCCCGGCAGGAAAAGATTGACAAATTCCTCTTAGCCCAACATATCACCCCCAGCGCAACCACTAATAAAAGTCCGGCTGAGCTATTAATGGGCCGGAGACTAAGGTCACTGTTGGACTGGTTGCACCCCCATTACCACCTGGAGATACCCGAGCTCAACTCGACAACTCACGGAGTTCGAAGAAGGGGATTTGGTGTTTGCCCATAATTACACAGGCTATCCCACTTGGGTACAAGCAAGGGTAGTAGCCATAATGGGGCCAAAGTCATACCAGGTGGAACTTGAGGATGGCAGGATATGGAGGAGGCATATTGACCAACTCCGAAATAGGAGACCTGGTTAAGGCAACCTAAAAAATCCACCATCCAACAAGACCAGAATCCCAGGAGGCCACTAAGTGAGGCTCCACCCCAAGGAGCATACAAAACAGCAAGTGGAAACCTGTACAATAAAAAACTGTCCCTAGCTCCAAACAACACAGAGACCCTAGACTCAAACCCAAGGGAGGACCGCGAACACTTATCTGAGGAACCAGGAGTCCAGCAACGAGATCCTGGAACCAAAGCAGGAGAGGCCGGGGCGGAGTCCTCCATGCCAGGGATGAAATGCTCCCAGTTCAGACCGGATCACCTGATCCGGTAGTGATGGAGGCGGGTGGTTCAGAGAACCAGTAGCAAAAATCCCTGCCCCCCCCCCCATGCCCAGCTGAGCCGCACAATCATCAGAGGCTTTTTTAAAAAAAAATTTAAAAGCATTTTTTCTACAACCTCTTCAGGCGAAAAAATGCTTTTAAAAGTAAAAAAAAAAAGCCTCTGATGATCGCGCGGCTCAGCTGGGATCGTCAAAGGCTTTTAAAAGAAAAAATACCCCTTTTTTTCTTTTAAATGCCTCTGACGATCCAAGCTGAGTTGCCTGATCGGCAGAGGCATTTAAAAGAAAAAAAGTCTCTGCCGATCAGGCAACTCAGCTGGGATCGTCAGAGCCTTTTGAAAGCATTTTTTACAACCTCTTTGCCAAAGAGGTTGTAGAAAAAATGGTTTTAAAAGTAAAAAAAAAACCTGGCCACGCCCACCCAGTCACATTACCCCCACCCCCAGCCACGCCACAGAACCGGTAGTAACAAATTTTAGATTTCACCACTGCTCCACGCCCATGGGAATGTTCCAGGAGGTTCCTTCCGAGGACTCAGGAGCAGCAGCAAGCCTGACTGCACAGGCCGCCGCCGCTGGAACAAGTGAACTGCACAGGTCCGGTCATGCCCTGAAGCGCCCCACCTACCTGCGTGTTGTGGCCCGTACGCAGCCTGTGTGGCTGGTGGCTGATTCGGACAGTGAGGAGGCTGGTGTGGTGCTGCGCTAGCAGCCTGTGCAGCTGACACCTGAGTAGGACAATGAGGCTGGAGAAGATGTGGTGCCAGAGGCGGGGACTCAGCCAGGGCCTTCAGAACCTCCAGAAGCTCCCTTAAGTGAAGAGGATGAAGAGGAGGAGCCTCTTCTTGATGCACGGGCGCGCAGAGCTGCCAAAAGGCAGGAGTGGCTCCTCAGGAGGTCTCCTCGAGAGTAAGGCTTGGGGCTAATTGGCCACTCCCTTAGCCTATTTAAGGAGGAACGCTGACTGAAGCAATTTGCAGAGAACAACCATTCACTCTCCTTCGTGCTTTGATCTTAGTTATCTGCAAATTGCTTCTGGGCTTTCTGCCAACCATAGTAAGATTAAGATTATTTATTCTTTGGATTCTTGCAGGCTGTTAAGAAAGTTCATTAACAGCCTTTGTTTGTAAAAAAAGAAAACTGATTTTATTTTAGTAAACTAAGGTTTGTACAGACTGTGTGTGCTGTGTTCTTTGGGGTCTGTAGCTGGGGCAGAACACTGTGTGACTATGTTGCCTAATTACAAATGTGACTGGTTGTGCTCTAACAGGAGGGGAGGGGTGTTATGTACAGATGTATGGAGCACCCATTTGCATGCCCGCCGCTGATTGGCTAATCTAGTGGCAGAAAAAATAAACTGCTGTCAGTGGCCGGCAAGACTGCCGGGGCTCTTTAAAAAGAGAGCCCCGGCAGCCTGCCTCTCTCTTGCTCCTGATAGCGGCTGGAAATAAAGTGCTGAATGGACTACAGCGTCCTGCCTCTTCCATTCGTGCCCCCTATCTAACACATACTATTTAACATCAGCACAATCACACATTTGTCCTTCAGCAGCCCTTCCACCACGGGCTTTAAACTCATTCTTCCATCCAACATAATGTTATACTGTTTCTGGTGAATTGCTTCACCAGGGTTCTTTAAAGTCACCTTTAAAGGATCCATGTGTACCCCTCGTCTATTGCCGTCTTGGACTCATATAAGAGGGTCCTTTTCCTTAAACTTTCTCACTCAAGGCCATAATATTTACAATTATTTCCCTTTCATTCCCCATAACAACAACCCCCAATTTACTAATTAAGTTCCTCTTAGCCAAATTACAACTCCCTTCTACCAATACAAAGTCACACCATATTCCAGATCTTTTTGCTACAGCCTGGACCATAGGGGGTTTAATTATCAGTGCTTTTACTACATGTCTTCCAATTCCCTAAGCCTTAATCTTCCCTTCTCCAATTTGCATTCCTGGAGATATATCCTCTTCCAGGGGTCCAACTTTAAGGTTTACCAGAGGTTCTTGAAAAGCTGGACCAGAAAACAAGTGTGCCCCTGACACTTCTAGTCCTCAAAATTCATCAATTTAGCTAGTTCTTCCCCCTCCTTCCACTTAGGGCACTTGTTTTTCCAGTGCCCTCTTCCTTTACAGATGGCATATTGATCCCATCCTAACTGAGCCATCATTTTGACTTTTCTCTTGTCTCTCTCCTTTTCTTTTTAAAAAAATAATATTTATTAAATTTCCAAAGATTAAAATACACAGTACAAAAAAAACATAATACACACAAAAAAGCAAGAAAAAAACACACACACACACACCCAAATATAAACAACCAAAAACAACCATATCAACATTTCAATACTAATAACAACTTTTCTGCATTGGTATCTCTAGCCTATTTAACCTCTTTACACAAATTCTACTTCTAAATATCTGTATCTTAAACTTACATCTTTATCTAAATTATCTTGACTTCTATTTACAATTCGATCTCGTAACAAAAACATCCCTTAAGTTTTATGTTTACTCTCCAACCAGGAATACCATTTATTTCATATTAAATAGTACTCGGTGTCCTCCCTCTCCTTCATTTCCATAGATAGATCTGTCCATCTCTGCACATTCGTATATTTTTTTAATTATGATTTGATCTGGAGGGGTGTCTGATTGTTTCCAATTTTGTGCTATCACAATTCTACTTGCCGTTAGTATGTGTAATATGATATATTGTATACTTTTCTGCATTTTCCCTTCCAGAATACCCAGGAGAAACAATTCCGGGTTTCTTTCTATCTTCTGCCCTGTTATTTCATCCAGCCGTTTTTTAATCTTGTCCCAAAATTTCCTAATCTTAGGACAAGTCCACCACATGTGGTAGAATGTCCCTTGTTTGTGTCCACACCTCCAACAATTCGGAGACCTATTCAAGAACATCCTGGCCAATCTCGCTGGTGGCAAATGCCATTGGTAGAACATTTTGTAAAGATTTTCTTTATAAGTAACTGACATTGTTAGTTTGCAATTTCTCTCCCATAATCTATCCCATTGATCCAAATGAATATTATGTCCAAATTTTTTTGCCTAACTAATCATTGTTTCTTTCACGGTTTCCTCTTCCATTTTAAATTTCAACAAAAAATTATACATTTTTGTGATCATTTTTCCCCCGGATCCTAATAGTATCTTATCAAGTTCCAATTGCTCCCTGTATATGCCAAATTGTTCCTTATCTTTTTTATATTTTGTTTTGATCTGTAAGTATGGCCACTAATCAATTTTTATTCCTTGTTTTATTAGATCCTGTTCTGACTTTAAATTTCCAATTTCATCTAATAGGTCTGAATATCTTAGTATTTTATTTAAATCCAATACATTGGGATAGATTATGGCCTCCATCGTTGATATCCAAACTGGAACTTTCATATAATGATTTTTCTTTATAATATTCCAAATATCGATCAAAGCATTTCGCACTAGATGTCTCTGGAAGTATGTATGTGTCTTAATTTTCCCTTCCCAAAGGAATGCATGCCATCCCAATTGGAGGTCATGGCCTTCCAATATTAATATTCTCTTATTTCTTAATTGAATCCAATCTTTTAACCAAGTAATTGCAGCTACCTGATAATATAATTCCCAATCAGGTAGGCCGAATCCTCCTTTGGTTCTGGAGTCCTGCAGTTTGTTTTATTCGGGCTTTTTTCCCCAGCCAAATGAATTTACCTATCATTCTATTTAAATATTCAAAAAACGGTTTCCCTAGTCTAATTGGTATTGATTGAAAAAGATATAATAATTTAGGTAATACATTCATCTTTATCACGGCTATTCTACCTATTAAGGATAACTGTATTTTGGCCCAAATATCTAAGTCTTTTTGAATTTGTTGTATTAATTTATCATAATTGCCTTCTTTTATTGTAGAACATTTCGCCGTAAGCCAAATTCCTAAATATTTCACCTTTTTAGCAGTTTGAATCCCCAATTTCTTTTCCAATTCTTCCTGTTGTCTTTTTGTACAATTCTTCGTTAACATTTTAGTTTTTTCCTTATTTATTTTAAGCCCTGCTACTTTACCAAATTCTTCAACTTCATTTATCAAGATGGTTCCCGTCTCCAAAGGATCTTCCATAATAAAAACTAGGTCATCTGCGAATGCTTGGACCTTGTATTCCTCCTGTTTGACTTTCAAACCCTTTATTGTTTGATTTTTCCTAATTTGCATTAACAATATTTCCAAAGATAATATAAATAATAAAGGTGACAGGGGGCATCCCTGTCTTACCCCTTTAGTTATATTAATCTTCTCTGTCATTTCTCCATTCATTATTATTCTGGCCGATTGTTTTGAATAAATTGTTCTAATTAAATCTGTAAATTTCTCCCCAAATTTCATAATTTCCAATTGGTTAATAAGAAAGTTCCAGTTCAGATTGTCAAACGCCTTCTGAGCGTCTACAAACATTAATGCCAGCTGCTTATCTGGGTGGGCCTCATAATATTCTAATGTATCCATGATCATCCTTATATTATTTCTTATATATCTGTTTGGCATAAATCCATTCTGATCCAAATTAATAATTTCCTTTAAAATTTTTTTAGCCCTTTCAGATATTATTGTTACAAAAATTTTATAATCCACATTAAGCAGCGAGATTGGCCGGTAGTTCTTGATTTGTTGTGTGTCTGTGCTGTCCTTTGGGATAAGTGATACTAGTGCCTCCCTCCATGTCTGTGGTAGTTTAGATTGTTCCAGTGCTTCGTTATATAAATTCAACAGTAATACTTCCAGTGGGCCCTGTATTTCCTTATAGAACTCAGAGGGGATGCCATCAGGTCCCTGTGTTTTATTTTATTTTTTTATTAAAAAGTTTTATAAAAAGTACAAACATTTCCCCCCACCCCTCTCCCTAACCCACCCCCTCCCCTTCCCTCCCACAAACCCAACCTCCTCCCATTCTCCCCCACCCCCTCCCCCCTCCCTGAACTTCCCAGGACCAGCACAGGGTCTAACATTCAACATTCTAGAAACCTAATCTAAAATCTGCTAACAATACATTGAGCTAGATTAACCCTAGATCTTTAACTCCTAGCACTCAAAACATTATACACATAAAACACTAACAAAGTCAAATATTTCATTCATAGGCTATTTGAAGTTTTTTAGTCCGATATTTGTTTTGGATATAATTGATCCATCTTCTCCATTCTCTTATATATCTTTCGTTCGAATGATCTCTAAGGTATGTGGAAATTTTCGCTATTTCTGCCAAATGTATTACTTTTAATGTCCATTCCTCAATGGTGGGTATATCTTCCTTCTTCCAGTATTGTGCCACCAGTAATCTTGCTGCCATTATTAAATTTAAAATCAAGTCAGTCTCTATTACTGTACAGTCTGTCATTATTCCCAACAAAAAGAACTGTGGTGTAAACTTAATCTTTTTCTTCAAAATATTTTGAATAACCCACCAAATTTTAACCCAAAACACCTTAATTGTTTTGCATGTCCACCATATGTGATAATATGTAGCATCCTGGCAATCGCATCTCCAACATTTGGGCTGAAGGTTTGAATACATACAAGCTAACTTTTTCGGGTCTAAATGCCATCTATAAAACATTTTGTAAAAATTTTCTCTTAAATTTTGAGCTTGTGTAAATCTCACATTTCTAACCCATATATTTTCCCATGTATCAATTGGTATTACTTCCCCTATATTTTGCGCCCATTTTATCATACAATCCTTAACTAATTCAGTTTCTGAGTCTATTTCCACTAATGCATTATATACCCTTTTTATATGCCTTTGGCTTTGATCCCTAATTTGTTTAATTAAGTTCTCATCCTGACACAAAATACCCATTTTTTGATCTTCTATCCATCTGGCCTGTAGCTGGCCATATTGAAACCATGTTTTAATCACTCTTTCCTCTTTTAATTGTTGAATAGTTTTTAGTTGAAATATGTTCCCATCCCTATATAGAAGTTCTTTATATGTAATCCCATCTTGTTTTTGCTCTATATTTATATATATTTTTTTATTTATTTATATTTATATGCCGCCCTTCTCCGGAGACTCAGGGCGGCTTACAATGCATTAAGCAATAGCCTTCATACTTTTGTATATTTATACAAAGTCAGCTTATTGCCCCCACAAACCGGGTCCTCATTTTACCCACCTTAGAAAGGATGGAAGGCTGAGTCAACCTTGAGCCTGGTGAGATTAGAACTCGCAGTAATTGCAGGCAGCTGGATGTTAAATGCTGCCTTAATAGAAGGCATTAGCCTGCTATGCCACTCAGGCTCCTTTTCTCTATCATGTGTCTGGGTATTGTCCAAATTGGTAACTTATCATTTAATTTATATTGATATTTCTTCCAGACACGTAACAGAGCACTTCTTAATATATGACTTTTAAAAATAGTATCCACCCTTTTATCATACAATAGATAAGCATGCCAGCCATAAACCAGGCCGTACCCCTCTATATTTAATATACTGTCCTCCGTTAAATTAACCCAATCACTAACTGCTGATAGGACAGCCGCATCATAATACAACCCTAAGTTAGGCATTTTGAGGCCTCCTCTTTCCCTGGCATCCTGCATTATTCTGTTTTACTCATGATTTCTTCCCTGCCCAAACAAAAGTGTTTACACCTTTTTGCCACTCCTTCAGATTTTTATCATTTTTAAGTATAGGTATCGTTTGAAAAAGGAACAGAAACTTCAGCAAAACATTCATCTTAACTGCGGCTATCCTTCCCAACAGTGACAATTGCAATTTTTCCCAACTTTGCATCTCTACTTGTACTTTATGCCATAATGGTTCATAATTATGCTGATACAATTTCGTATTTGTTGTCAGGATATTAACCCCTAAATACTTAACCTTTTTAACAACTTCAAATCCCGTTGTAGTTTCCATCTCCTCTTTTTGTTTTACCATCATATTTTTAGCTATTATCTTTGTTTTGGCTGCATTTATTTTAAAACCCGATACTTGTCCATAATCCTTAGTTATATCCATCAGAGCCTTAATAGATTGTAATGGTTGGGTTAAGGTAACAACCAGGTCATCTGCAAATGCACGTAATTTATAATCGTGCTGCCTAATTTTGATTCCTGTTATGCTTTCTGATCCACGTATTTTATTCAGCAATATTTCTAATGATAAAATAAACAACAATGGAGACAAAGGACAACCTTGCCTTGTACCTTTCTCTATATTAAAATTATCAGTTAAGCCTCCATTAATTATTATTTGAGCTGTTTGTCGCTGATATATTGCCTTAATTGATTGCACAAAATGATTTCCAAACTTCATCCTTTCCAGTAAGTTAAGTAAAAATTGCCAATTCAGTCGATCGAACGCTTTCTCTGCGTCTAAAAATATTAACGCTGCAGGGACCTGGTTATTCCTACCCAAATACTCCAATATATTTACAATGTGTCTTACATTACTTTTCATTTGTCTGCCACTTATAAAACCTGTTTGATCATAATGTATCATTTGTTGCATAACTTTCATTAATCTATTTGCTAATACTTTAGCAAAAATCTTGTAATCTGTATTTAATAGTGATATAGGCCTATAATTTTTTGGATCTAAGTGATCTTGTCCTTCCTTTGGTATTAAAGAAATAAAAGCTGTCTTCCAAGATGGAGGTACCACTCCACCTTGTTGTATATTATTAAATAATTGTTTCAATGGGTCCGCCATCTCTACCTGTAAATTTTTATAATAAACCGCTGTCAAACCATCCGTACCTGGGGCCTTACCAGATTTCAGTTCTTTAATTACAGACATAATTTCTTCAGAAGTTATTGGCTGGTTTAAAATATCCCTCTGTTCTTGTGTAGCTAGCAAAATATTCTCATTCTGTAAGTATCTATCTAAATCTATATCTTGAATTTTATCAGCCAGATATAATTTTGAGTAAAATTCTAAAAAAGACTTCTTTATCAAATCTTGCTGATAAACTTCTTTCCCTTTGTATTTTATTTTTTCTATTATCCTTTGGCTCTGCTTTTTTCTCATCACCACCTACCTGGTTTATTAGCATTACAAAATGTGTTATGTTTAGCATATTGTAAATTAGTTGCTGTTTGATCTGCTATCAACATGTTAAATTGTCCTTTAAGTAATTTAATTACCTCTTTAATTTTATTATCTACTGGATTCAATATCAACATTTGTTCTTTTTTCTTTATTTCATCCTCTAATAATTTTCTTTTTTCCCCCTGCTTCTTTTTGAATTTATTGTTCAGATATATCAAAATACCTCGCATATATGCTTTGCTTGCATCCCACACCATTTCCACAGGGGTACCCCTTTTGCATATTTATAACAAAAAATATTTCATAAATCTTTTACATTCCTTTACATTTTCCTCATATCTAAACAAATTTTCATTTAACCTCCAGGACCGTTTAGGTCCCTTCCCATACTCCATTTCTACCCAGACTGGGCTGTGATCAGTTAACGTTCTTGGGAAAATCTTCGTGGTCTTCACCCTGGGGAAAAGATCAGTAGTTATTAAAATAAAATCAATCCTGGAAAAGGACTGATGTCGGTCTGAGAAAAAAGTAAAGTCTTTTTCTGTTGGGTTTTTCTCCCGCCAAACATCCTTCAATTCCCAATCCTCCATCAAATCAAAAAAAGATTTTGGCAATTTTGCTCTTGTAAAAAGACTTTGTTTAGGTCCCATCTTATCTTCCTTTACATTTATAACTCCATTTCAGTCACTGAGCAAAATGCACGATTTAAAATTCCATTCTGTCAGCTTTCTTTGTAATAGTCTATAAAAAGTATCCTGTTGTTGATTTGGTGCGTAAACTCCCACTATAAGTACTTTCATCCCTTTTATTAGTACTTCTATTGCTAAAAATCTTCCTTGGTCATCTGCTTCAATTAATTTTGCAATTAAGTCCTTCTTCAGGTAGATAACTATACCATTTTTCTTATCTGGTGCTGCTGCAACATAATGTACACCCAATCTTGTGTTTATTAAGTATTTTTGATCTTGTAATCTAATATGAGTTTCTTGTAAACAAATTACATCATTTTTAAATTGTTTAAGATAACAAAATATTTTTCTTCTTTTCTGTGGTGAATTCAAACCATTAACATTCCAGGTTAGGAACCTAGTTCCCATCCTTAAATCTCTGAAGCCTTTGGAGCATTTGCTGGTTTTCACGCCTTAATTGACCTTTGGGTCTAGCTCCTCCCACAGCTTCTGTTTTGGTAGTTTCTTGTGGAACCATCTGTAATTGTTCTTCTTGGCTGGTCAAGATTGCAATGCCCCCCTGTGCTATTGTGAGCAAGTCTTCTCTCTCCTGTGGTCTCTCCTCAATTAGTTGTTTCTTGCCTTTAATTTCAGGCGATTTTGGCCTTCCAGCCTTTAATACATTTAAGTAGAAATCTCTTGCTTTCTCCACTGTGTTGAGCCTGTATCTTTCTCCAGAATAGTTAACCACTATACCAGCCGGAACATCCCATCTGTATTGTATCTGGCGATTTCTCAACTCATCCACCAGGAAAGAGTACTCTCTTCTAACTCTTAACATTTTCGGGGGGATCTCCTTCATTGTCATCACTTCTTGCCCATCCACTTGAAGCTTGTTTTTAAAAGTGGCCTGTAAAATTTCATTATGTATACGTCTTGTGGTAAAATATATTACAATGTCTCTAGGTAAATGTTTCTGCCTGGCCACCCATGAGTTGACTCTGTATAGCTTGTCAATTTGCCAGTCCAGCTCACGCTTCTGGTCCCCCATCAACTGTGCCAGTGCTGCTACCATCTTCTCTCTCAAGTTTTCTTGTTTATTTTCCTTCACCCCTCTTATTCTTAAAGCAAACTCCATTTCTCTGTATTGAATCATGGTCACATCAGCCTCAGATCGCTCAATTTTTCCCTGGGCCTGCTCGAATTTACTATCCAGAATTTGGCTGGCCTCTTTTACTTCTTCAATTTTATCTTCCAACTTTTCAGCTTGCGCTGCCAACCCTTGAAATGCATAGAGTATATCTTCCCTAATTTCATTATTCCGTATTAAAATATCATCTGACACTGCTTTAATTTTTTGCTCAATCACTGCTGTAAGCCTTTCTGTCCTCTCCTCAATCACAGCTGTAAGCTTCTTCTCTGTAGCTTTTAAAGCATCTTTCAAAGTATCTTACAGCAATTCAAGTGTTAAAATCTGTGGTTCTGTTTGAGGGGTAGGAGCTTTTGAAGTATGAGCAGGGGAACTGCCAGCACTGCCTGGCCCCTTTGTAGGGAGAGTCTTTACTCTGGAGGTCTCGTAGCCATCTTAAAGTTAAAAAATATTTTTTGCCCCCTTTCCTTCTTTCTTCCCTTTTCTCCTTTTATTTAAAAGCAGCCAAATAAAGAAAACAAATTTTCACTTTACTCAAAACAGTCCTTAAAAAAAAATACTTGTTTTATTATTTTTTTTGTTTCTGAATAGCCTCCTTCATTTCCGACATAGTAATTCTATTATTTAACATTTCCTTCATTTCCTCTAGTACTATCGGAAGGTCTCTATCTTTCAAATATTTCTTTATATCCTCTTCCTCTACCTTCTCCTGGCTATAGAGTATTTCAAAATAATTATGGGCTATTCTTTTTTTCTTCTAACCGGTGTTGGATGTTCCCCTCTTCATCCTGTAGTTGTGTTATTAATCTCTTTTCCTTATCCTTTTTTAATTTGTAGGCCAACCATCTCCCTGGCTTATTAGCATGTTCAAAGTGTATTTGCTTCACTGTTTTAAGCTTTTGGGCCATTTCCTCCTGGGAGAGCAAATTTATTTTATGTTTGGTCAAATCCCTTTCCTCTCTGGTTCTCTTATCCGGGGATGTCTGCATTTTACATTCTAATTCTTCCAATTTCTCTTGTAGAGCCAATTGTTGTTTCTTTTTTTCTCTATTTCTCCTTATCACATATGCAATTGTTAGGCCTCTGACATAAGCCTTGGTTGTATCCCAAAGGTTCTGTAAGGTTGTATCCTCATTTAGATTCTCCTTCAAGAAGAAATCCAGTTCTTTTCCCATCCATTCTATATACTTTTTTTCTTTTATCACTTTTTGATTCATGGTCCATCTTCCTCTTAATTTAGGCCTTCCTTTCTATTTTAGTATCAATGGGCTATGATCTGCCCATATATTAGTTGCTATTTCTACTTCATCTATATTTTTAATTAATTCCAAATCCATCCAAATCATATCTATTCTGGACCATGAATCATGTGGGTTAAAATAAAAAGTACCGTATTTTCCGGCGTATAAGACGACTTTTTAACACATGAAAATCTTCTCAAAAGTCAGGGGTCATCTTATACGCCGGGTGTCCTTCTCCTGTAACCAGGCGGACCAGCCTGAAAGGCTCTGACGAACCTTAAATGGCTCTGGCGATCCCAGCTGAGTTGCCTGCTAATCAGGCGACTCGGCTTGGATCGTCAGAGTAAAAGGAAAAAAGTTTTTCCCTTAGAAATGGCTCTGGCGATCCCAGCTGAGCAACCAAGCAGGCAGGGAGTTGTGGACTTCAACTCCCAGAATTCCTCAGCCAGCAAAGCAAAGCTGGCTGAGGAATTCTGGGAGTTGAAGTGTACAAGTCTTAAAGTTGCCAAGCTTGGAGACCCCTGTTCTATTGGGTAAGTTTTTTTCCCCTTTGGGAGCTTTAGGAAGTTTTAAATTTAGCTTTCATATAAAAATAAAAATAAAATAAAATAATATTTGTGCAGCTTTCTGAGATTTAGTGTGTTTCTGTAGTGTTTCACTCTAACTACACAAACACACAAAATCTCACAACGCTGTATGTGGAATTTTGTGTGTGTAAAGTGTGAAAGTTGTTTTTTTGGGCTTTTTGTGGCTGTGTGAGGTTCCTTCTTGTTGCAGGGGCCAATTTGGGTCTAGCACAGCTGCTTTTACATTGTGGGTGAGCCAGTTGATGTTTTTAAATTTTTATTTGGTGTGCGTTGGAAGAGGGGTAGTCTTATATGGCGAGTATAGCCCAAACCCTATATTTTAACAGGAAATGTTGGGGGTCGTCTTATACTCCCAGTCGTCTTATACGCCGGAAAATACGGTATATTGGGGTTTTTTGTGGATTTCGTTCTCTGCAGATATCTTTTAGATTCAGCTCTTGCACCATATCAAAAAAAGTAGACAGCAGTATCTTCCTCTGTTTTTTATTTTTCTTCCCCAATTTATAATCTAGTTTTGGATCTATGACCGAATTAAAATCCCCCAATAAGCAAATATTTTCACTCTCCAATTCCGGTATCTTTTTATGTAATTTGTAATAAAATTCCCTTTGTCTCGTCTTTGGGGCATAAATAGCCGCCAATATCATGTTTTTTCCCCTTATTGTTATCTCAATTAATAAAATTCTGCCTTCATCATCTGCATAAATTTGTTTCAGTTGTAGCCAGTCTTTAATATATATAACTACTCCTCTCTTTTTTTGTGGTGCAAGAGCTGAGTAAAGGTTTCCTAATTTAGGGGCTTCCAATAGATGTCCTTGTTGTCTTTTGATGTGGGTTTCTTGTAGGCATGTGATATCTGTGTTGCGCTTTTGTAATTTAGCTAGAGTTTGTCTCCTTTTCACTGGAGAATTTAGACCATTGATGTTAATTGAAACTAATTTAATTTCTTTGTCCATTTACCTTCTACTGATGATCCTAATTTCTTTTCTTTAAGTTCGGTTCTTTTTGTATCCTTGACCTTGTCCCTATTCTGTCCTGCTGTTCTTTTTCAGTCCTCTCCTGTAACTCCGTTTCTGACTCCTTTCCTTCTTCCTGACTCTTAACTTCTATCTCCTCCCCACTTTCCCTCTCTTCATCTGTTATTATACACTGTTCATAAAACTCCCGGGCGTTGTCTATTGTACCCAATCTAATTTTTTTATCTTGCCAGGTCACTAGCAAGTCCTCCGGGATAAGCCACTGAGACATAAACTTATATTTGATAAATTGGGAGGAGAGAAAGTGGTAACTCCATCTTTGCTCCCTTACCCTTCTGGGTATTTGTTTAAGAGTCAGGATCGCTTTCCCCTTATATGTCAATGTTGTATTTCGGGTTCTTCTATAGATTTCATCTCTAATTGTTCTTTTAGTAAATCGTATATGTACCTCCCGTGGCAATTTATTCCGCCGTGCATAATTAGTATGCACCCTATACAGCTCATCAATACCATGTTATAACTCACTCTTATTCATCTTCAAACTGCCAGCTAACAACTCTATCATAAGACTCAGGAGGTCCTCTTCTTTATTTTCTTGTATATTCTGGAATCGTAAGTAAAACGTGGAGTTGTCCATTTTGAGAAATGTTATTGCCTCAAGTTCTCGATTCTTTGCCATCAATTTCTTTTCTGTCTCCTCCAGTTTTTGTTCTGTCTGTTCAGTTCTTTCCTCCACAATTTTTATCCTCTGATCGTACTTAACATTTGTCTCTTGTATTTCTCCTATTTTATCATCTAATTTTCTTATATCGCCTTTAACTTCATCCATATCGTTTTTCAATTCCTCATGATTCTTTCCAATTGATTCTTGAGTCTTCAGAAGTACGTCCTGAATCATATTCAGAGATGTCTGCATGCTTTGTAGGTTCATTGAAGTCCCTGCTTTCTCACCTCCCAACATATCTCCTATCAGTTTTTGTCCTGCTGGAGAGGCAGTCATTTGTGTGACTTTCTTTGCAGTTTTGGTTACTGTTGCTGTATTCGACATATCTAATTTCCCAAAAAATTTCTTCCACAAAACCATACACAAATCTATTCCCTTTCTCCTCCTATAGTTTATCTTTTCTATCTACTTTTAGGTATTAAAATTTTGCTCAATTACAGTTCTTTTAAAGTTCAATAACTGAAATAATTAAATACTTGAATAATTAGATAGTATAATTAATAGTGTGATTAATAATAATATATAGTTATAATAAAAAAGGATGATTAATAATTAGTTAATTCTATCTTCCAACCTTATCAATATCACTCTAAATTCAATTAACAATACCTAAATAAACAAGAATATATTACTTCAAAATCCAAAAGGGACATATAGGCAAAAAGACAAGGCAAAACAAACAGTAATAATAATCATGCCATATATAAATTATTTATCCCTATTTGCAACTAGACTTATCTAGTTATCTAGATTAGTTATCTAGTTATATACACTATCTTATAATATACCACTATTTTCAAGAGTCAGTTGAATAACCAATAATGACAATAATAAAAGTAAAGATAATCTAGACATATACCATATTATTTACTTCTGAATAGACAATATACACAATATACACCTCTGGCTTCTAATCTCACCAGCCTACGTTTTCTTAATAGTTCTAAACAAGTATTCTGTTCTCTTACTTCCTTACACCGTCCAATCCTCTTCCGCTCACTACTTTCTAACTTCTTCTTCCAAGATGTCTGCTCCTCTTAATATGCACTGTCACTGTTGCTGTCACTCTAATCCACACTCCAAACCTCGTTGTTTAAGTTAAGTCCACAGTCCACCTTCTTTCACTTTCAAATCCCGATCAAATTAGTCCCAATCTGTACCGGAATTCAAGTTTCTTCCTTTCTCTTCCTTTCAGCTCCTCCAATCGTCCTCTTTTCTCTCTTCCACTTCTTTTACGCTGTTCTGCTCCACGGCCTGGGGCGTCACTTTTTTTCTTTTTAGAGACTTCCTTGTCTCACCTTTTAAGTTCCACCAATTTAGGGGAGTAGCCCAGTAACTCGCTCTGTCCCGTCTCAATTCACCGATGCTTCTAGCTGTTTTTCCACTTCTTGCTTCCTTCCCTATTCAAATGGGCCGTCACGCCTCCGGATCCAACCATTACAGCTGGTCTCTTCCACGCTGAAAATTAAGGGGTTCTTCCTTCCATAACAGGGGATCGCGCACCTCCCTATTACCCCGAGAATTTCCCCTCTACATGGTCAGCTCTCACTGTTACCGGCTTCCAAGCACAGAAATACAACCCTAGAAGACAGAGCTCCATTTCTTGGATCGCAACACCATGACGTCACCCCGGAAGCTCCCGTCTAATCTCATCTCTCTCCTTTTCTAATTTGGAATATACTTTTTGAACTCCTCTGAAGAGATCCTCCATAGTCTTGATCTCCCACCCTTCCAATTTCTACAATTTATGCCTAATATCCTCCCATGCTTTCCCCACAAATTAATATTTCAAAATCATCTGGTGTCCTGGATTGTCAGGGTCCATGATAGACCTAGTTCTTTAACCTATCTAAACATTTGGTTGGTGTTTTCTCCTACTAGTTTAGGCAATTCTTTCTTAAACTGCCTGATTTCAAAAGCTGTTGGGGGGCTTCAACATACCCCAGATTACCTTCTCCCATAGGTACCTGTCTAAAGGGTGCCATAAATACTTGTCCCCTTTTCTGTTGTCTTGAGACAATAGGGGAAAAACCTTCTGCCATAAGTTTATATTTTGGCCACTTCACAGTACAATACTGGATCATAATCCTCTTCTTCAGACTCCTTGTCTTCTTATGTGTAGACCAATATTTTAACATTAAACCTAGAGGACTCTCCTGGGAGATTTCCTTCTCCCCCTCCCTTAGGCATTTTACCTATTACATCCCTTTGCTCTGGGACTTACCCATATTAAACCTTTAAACCTGAACCTGGATCATTTCAGATCCATGGGTTCCCTCCCCTGAGTTCACAACTACCAAAGAATCAACAATTCCCTGGGTCATTCCTCAGTGCAATATTGAATCATGACCCCTGAAACAACAATATTGAATCATTTTCCTTTTATCCTTATACTTTGTGCAGGAATTATACTTTGTGACAGGAGGGCAGCGGTCAACCCTGAGGCGCCTTGTCTGCGGGGTGCCACAAGGGTCGGTCCTCTTGCCCCTCCTGTTCAACATTTATGTGAAGCCGCTGGGTGAGATCATCCGTGGTTTTGGGGTGGAGTTCCATCAGTATGCTGATGACACCCAGCTGTACATCTCCACCCCAGACCATCCCAACGATGCCTTGGAAGTGATGTCCCAGTGCCTTGAGGTCGTGCTGGTCTGGATGGGGAGAAACAGGCTTCGACTCAACCCTTCCAAGACCGAGTGGCTGTGGCTGCCGGCGTCCCGGTATAGCCAGCTGGCGCCATCGCTGGTTATTGGGGGCAAATCACTGGCCCCCACGGAAAGGGCTCGCAACTTGGGTGTCCTCCTGGACTCACGGCTGTCTTTAGAAGAGCACACGACGGCCGTGGCCAGGGGGGCTTTCTATCAGGTTCGCCCGATATGCCAGTTGCGTCCCTTTCTAGATCGGGACTCCTTACGCATGGTCTCTCAAGCACTCGTCACTTCTCACCTGGACTACTGCAACGCTCTCTACATGGGGCTCCCCTTGGGGTGCACCCGGAGGCTCCAACTGGTGCAGAATGCGGCCGCGCGGGGGATTATGGGAGCGACGGGGCACTCCCATGTGACACCACTCCTGCGTGAGCTGCATTGGCTTCCAGTGAACTTTCGGGTGCGCTTCAAGGTGTTGGTGACCACCTTTAAAGCACTTCATGGCTTAGAGCCAGGGTATTTATGGGACCGCCTTCTGCCACCAATCGCCTCCCACCGACCAGTCCGCTCCCACAGAGAGGGCCTCCTCAGGGTGCCGTCGGCCAGACTGTCGGCTGGCGACCCCCAGGGGGAGAGCCTTCTCTGTGGTTGCACCTACTCTTTGGAACGACCTTCCCCCAGAGATATGAGTGATCCCAGATCTCCGGGCGTTTCGTCGGGCCCTTAAAACCCATTTTTTCCAGTTAGCTGGGCTGGCTTGACCTCATACTTGGTTTTTAAAGTTTTTATATGAATTTTAATTTGAATTGTTTTAAATCATGGGCCAAATTCTATTTAAATTATTTTAAAGAGTCTTAACTTTTGTATTCAATGGTTTTTAGTTGGCTGTACACCGCCCTGAGTCCGGAAGGAGAAGGGCGGTATAAAAATTTAAGCAAATAAATAAATAATAAATAAATTACTTTTCCAGTACTTTAGCATCCTTCCCAATGGGCTATCAGGAGGTATGCTTCCCTGGGTGTTTGACTCCACATCCCCTTTATTTTCCATAGGTGTAGAACTCCTATTTCCCATTCTGTCCTACTCGAGACTCTCTTTTATGTTTTCTTACACTTTGTCCTTCTCCGGTTGTTTTCCTCATGGAAGAACAGAACTGTGGATCCAGGCTCTGGACTCACTTCACACTTACTTGTATGTCTCACACACACACTTTCAAGAGTCTCACATAATGTCCCAACCACCAAGGCAATACTTAAATTCAGTTTTTCTTACCTTGGTCTGTGCACAGAGTTGCCTGGTTGCCGTGATGCCTACTTATTTTCTCCAACTGCCTTCCTGGTTGCTGACTCACTATGACTGTATCCTGGGATTACAGTCAGTCGGAGGAGCTGGATGACCACCAGTGGCACACGAGACCATTGAAATCAATGGGACGCATCTTCCCAGCTCCAGGGCGGATGGCCCCACTTCCCACAATGATATTAAATCTCGGCACGAACCCCCAATTGTGAGAAACAGACTCACCAGTCAGAAATTTTACAGAGTCATGTCATGAAGTGAAGCAGCAAGCAGTTTATTGCATGTAAAATACATTCTTGCAAGAACTGGTGGCTAGGAGGTAGGCACACAGAGGAATACATTTCTTCAACTTTTTATTCCCTCCACCCGAACCACAAATCCCTCCCTGCAGCCCCCTTTGACAAAGACCACAGGGTTGCAATATTCCCAGAATACCTGTTTCTCCATGAATTTCCCCATGCTTAATTTGTTTTCTCACCTTTTGCCCAGTTTCCCTTTTTCCAGACTACCTTTTTTCCCTTTTTTATTTCTTAACCTATATTTCTTGTTTCCTTACAATCCTTGCAGCATAAGCATAATAAATTGAGGCAAGTGGTTAATTAATTTCTCCACTTTATATTAGGCTGTCTGGTTAAAACTGTAAACTAATCTGCTTGCCCAAACTGACTCGCTTATCAGAATAGCAGATCCTTCCTGTTTTCCAGTCTTGACTTTTTACCTTTAATGTCCCAATGTCCTACTGAACTTTTAAATCCACATCTCTCAAAAGTTGCTTTCTCTGCAAAACCAACACTATCTCCATTAGTTTCTTACACCCATGTAGCCCAGAGCCTTTATGCTGCAAAACTATGGCAAAAATGCCATTGGAAACACTTGTTTATAGGCAGTGGTGGGATTCAATTTTTTTAACAACCGGTTCTGTGGGCGTGGCTTAGTTGGGGGTGTGGCTTGGTGGTCATGTGACCGGGTGGGCATGGCTATGTGCATAGGGACTACTCAGAGGGCTGAAAAAAGTCATTTCTGTCTGGTCCTCGCACTTTTGACCGATCCTCACACTTATGACCATCCTCACATTTATGCCCGTTGCGGCATATTTTTCTTTTAATTGAAAAAGTTTTACACATACAAATTTTTCCCCCTTCCCCCCCCTTCCCCAACATTATAAAAATTACATATACGAAAATATAGTTCCCTTTCAATCCCACCCTAGCCCTCCCCCACCACCCCTCCCTCCCCTTCCCCTTGACTTCCCCTATATGCAATACTAATAATTCCAAACAATATATATGTTATTCATCCCTTCCATATCTTTTTCTCTATTTACTAGCATAACCATCAATCCCCCTCAGCTGAAAGCTACATAATATTTTCTAGTCTGATATTTATTCTGTATATATTCAATCCACTTTTTCCATCCCTGTATATACTTCTCATGCGTCTGATCTTTTAAAAAGGCTGAAATCTTCGCCATTTCTGCAAATCCAGCCATCTTCTGAGTCCATTGGTCCACAGTCGGTAATGCATCACTCTTCCAATATTGGGCAATCAACAACCTAGCTGCTGTCACCATATACAAAATCAATTTTGTTTCACCCAGTGTAAAATCTTTAACTATACCCAATAAAAATAATTGCAGAGAAAATTGTATTTTTTTCTTCAAAACATTTTGCATAACCCACCAGATTTTTATCCAAAAAGCCCTCACTTTCTTACAAGTCCACCAAATATGATAATATGTAGCATCTAAACACTCACATCTCCAACATTTTGGTTGAACGTTAGGGTACATACAAGACAATTTCTTGGGATCTAAATGCCATCTGTAAAACATTTTGTAAAAATTTTCTCGCAAATTTTGTGACTGTGTAAATTTAACATTCTGAACCCATATTTTTTCCCAAGTATCCATCATAACTGGTTGAGAAAAGTTCTGTGCCCATTTAATCATACAATCTTTAACTAACTCATTTTCTGAATCCCTTTCTAACAAAACATTGTAAATTCTCTTAATATGCATTGGACCTATCTCTTTTATCTGTCTAACCAATTCCACCTCATATTCCATTAAACCAGTTTGTTGATCTTCTTTCCATCTCATCTGCAATTGATTATACTGCAACCAAGTCAAAGAAATCCCTTCTTCCAACAGCATTTCCAAAGTCTTCAACTGCCATCTGCCCCCTTCAGTGTAAAGTAGCTCTTTATATAAAAAACCCCCGAGTGACTTAATATTTGTATTCCACATGGTATCAGCAAGGTCCAGCCAAAACGGAATCTTATAATCCCACTTGGTTCGGTGCTTCTTCCAAATTCTCAACAAAGCATTTCTAAGTATATGATTATTAAACACTTTATCCACTTTATTGTCATAAAATAGGTATGCATGCCATCCCCAAACAAGGTCGTGACTTTCTATATTCAGCAATTCAGTCTTAGTTTTTCCAAACCAATCAGTTATTTGTGTCAGTGCAGCTGCTTCATAATATAATCGAAGGTTTGGAAGTTTAAGACCACCCCTCTCACGAGTATCTTGCATAATTTTCAATTTCACTGTTGGTTTTTTTTCATTCCAAACAAATTTATTCACTCCTTTTTGCCATTCTAGCAATGGTTTATCTGATTTGAGCACCGGTATCATTTGAAATAAGAAGATAAATCTAGGTAAAACATTCATTTTTACTGCTGATATTCTTCCAAGTAAAGATAAGTGCAGTTTCTTCCAAGTTTGCATATCTTTTTGTATCTTTTGCCACAGAACCTCATAATTGTTTTGAAACAGTTTTATATTTGATTCTGCGATTTGTACTCCTAAATATTTGACCTTTGAAACAATTTCGAAACCTGCCATTCTTTCCAGTTCCTTTTTTTTGCTCTCTGTCAATTTTTTTTAATTCTTTTTTTTTTATTATAAAAGTTTTTATTGGTTAAAAATAAACAATATTATCGCTTACAATATGTGGAATTTTCATTATCCTTTTACAAAGATAATATATATTTTCTTTTTTCCATATACAGCAGATCTTCCCTTATTAAAAATTTCAAATTTAACAACCGGATTTATATGAAAATATCAGTTCAGTATCCAGAGTAATATTAAAGTTTACAAAAATAAGAGATATCATAAAAGGCACAAAGTAATAGATTCCTCCCACTTCGTCATTTCTTAGTTCTAGATCTCAAGGTTCTGGCCTTAGCACCCCCCTCCTCCCGGACCACCACGGCCTCGCCCACCCCCGTTCCTTGATCATCTGGTACCTCCCCTTCCTCGGTTCCTGTATCTTCACCCTCTAGGAGGGTCTTATGTTGCTCCAGATAGGCCTGAGCCTCCGCCACACTATTAATTTTCTTCCTACTGCCCTCCCAGAAAATCATCAAACCTTCTGGCATCAACCACCTGAAGGCAATTCCCTTAAGGTACAATTTATTTGATAACAAATAATAATTTCTTCTTAATTCTCGTATCTGTCTAGGGATCTGCTTCAGAATGGTGACCTCCTTGCCCCTGTGTATCAGCGCCCCCGATCTTTGAATTCTCAGTATTTCATCTCTCGTTTCCCTTCTCACAAATTTAATGTGGACCTCTCTTGGGACACTATGTAAAATTGCATATTGTGAGTTTACTCTATAAACTAGATCCATATCCCATCTCATAAAGTCCAAATCTCTTTCAATAAATTCGCCCAACAATTTAACCATCACTTCTCGCAGATCTTCCTGGTCCACCTCTTCCACATTTTGAAACCTGAGAAAATAAGACATTCTATCCAGCTGCGAAGTTAAAATTACATTTCCTCTCATTTCTTCCCTCTTCTGGATTGCCCGCACCTCCCCCTCCAAACCTCCCACCTTTTTCTTATTCTCCTCTGCCACCTGTTGAACAGCAATTAAATCTTTTTTCATAACTACAATTTCAGATTTTATTTCCAGTTGGCCTTTTTGCAGGTCATCAAGTTTATTAAACTTCTCATCCAATTTTGCCAATTTTTCCAAATTTTTTTCCATGTCACCTGCAGCTGGTCTTTGTCCTTTTGCCATCTTGCAATAATAAAGAATGAGAGGTCCTCAGGTAGGCACAAGCATCCAGAAAGGAGAAGTCTCTTAAAAATCAGCACTGTTTCCTCCCGATCCACCAGAGGGCGCTCACAGGAGCAACGAGTCCGGTTTGTAGAGTAGGTCAAACAGGAAACCAGAGGTGGGTGATGTCATCAATCGTGTACAAAGAAGCAGGAAATCAGGCCCCGGCCATGACTTTCCAACAAAGGGGGGGGCCTCCAGCCTCCCTTCCCAAATTCCACCTCCATCATTCTCCACAAAAAATCAGCGAGGTAAGAGGCCTCCTTGTTTTTTCCTCCTCTTTCTTATCAGCCACGGCGCCCTTCCCAGCTACAAGGGGGGGGAAACTTCGCCCCCCCCTCACTCGCAGGACGCCTCGTCGCTTCACCAATCAAGGTCTCTCCTTTTCTACTTATTCTCCGGCCTGCATCCCTTCCTCTCTGTCAAATTTTTAACAATCATTTTAGTTTTTTTCTGATTCAATCTAAAACCAGATACCATGCCATAATCTTCTATAATATTTTTCATCTGGATTATTGATTTCATCGGCTGTGATAGGGTAACAACCAGATCATCTGCAAATGCCCTAGTTCTGTAGTCCTCTTGCTTTATGACTACTCCATTCAAAGAGTTCGAATCCCGTATTGCGTTCAATAAGACTTCTAGAGTTAAAATAAATAATAGTGGGGATAATGGACAACCTTGTCTCGTACCTTTTTGTATATTAAAATTTGATGTTAAACATCCATTAATAATAAGTTGTGCAGATTGCTCATGGTAAATTGCTCCAATCGCCTGTATAAACCGCTCCCCCAAGTCCATTTTTTCCAAAGTCTTAATTATAAAATTCCAATTCACTCGATCAAAGGCTTTTTCCGCATCCAAAAAAACCAGCGCTGCAGAGATCTGTTTATTCTTATCTAGATAGTCCAATAAATCTATAATTTGCCTAACATTCTCCTTCATATATCTGCCTTCAATAAATCCCGCTTGGTCATGATGAATTACCTTTTGAATAACTGGCATCAATCTGTTGGCCAATACTTTTGCAAAAATTTTATAATCTGTATTTAAAAGAGATATTGGTCTATAATTTTCTGGTTTCTTAGAACCTGATTCTTCTTTCGGTATCAATGAGACAAAGGCTGTTTTCCACGAGGAAGGTATCTTACCTCCTTGTTGTATATTACAAAATAAGTCTTTAAGATGCTCAATCATTTCCTCTTGTAAAGTTTTGTAATAAACTGCAGTTAGGCCATCCGTCCCTGGAGCTTTAGCTGTTTTCAATTGTTTTATAGCAAAACTAATCTCCTCAACTGTTATCAATTGTTCCAAATTTTCCTTTTGAACCGATGAAACCTTTGAAACTCTCTTTTCTTCTAGATATTTGTCTATAAAACTGTTCTGTATATTATCTTTAGCATATAACTTGGTATAATAGTCCAAAAAGGCCTTTTTAATTAATTCTTGTTGAAAAACTTCTTTACCGGCATACTCAGTACTATCAATAATTCGTGTAGTTAATTGTTTCCTCAAAGTATATGCCAACCATCTGCCCCGTTTATTAGCATTAGTAAAAGTATTATGCTTTGCAAATTGTAGATTAGTTGCTGCTTGGTCTGCTATGAGCATTTGAAATTGATCCTTCAAAAGTTTTATAACTGTTTGCAATTTTCCATCTGCTGGTTTTTGTATCAATTGTTGTTCTTTTTTCTTTATCTCACTTTCCAACTCTCGTCTATTTTTCTGCTGAATCTGTCTATATTTAGAATTCATTTGTATCAGTACTCCCCGCATATATGCTTTGCCTGCGTCCCAGACTATTTCAATAGGGGTACCTTTGTTCAAATTCAATTTAAAGAATTCCTTTAAGTGTTTTTTAAGTTCAATTATATTTTTTTCATATCTAAATAAATTCTCATTTAATCTCCAGGATTTTCTTTCTCTTTTACCCATCTCAATTTCCATCCAGACCGGACTATGGTCAGTCAGCGTCCTAGGAAATACCTTTGTCTTCTTTACTTTGGGAAGTAAATCAGTAGTTAACAAAATAAAATCTATCCTGGAAAAGGATTTATGCCTGTCCGAGTAAAAAGTAAAGTCCAGTTCATTTGGATTATGGACTCTCCAAATGTCTTTCATTTCCAAATCCTCTTGCATTTCAAAAAAAAGCTTGTGGTAGCTTAATCCCTAATTTGGCCATACTTTTTTTGTCCTTTTTAGGTTGAATTACTCCATTCCAGTCCCCCATAATTAAAATAGTTGTATAATTCCATTCCAGAATTTTTAAATGAAGCATCTTGTAAAATCCTTCCTGTTGCTGGTTTGGAGCATATATTCCAACCAACAGAGTTGGACCATTATCTGTAATAAGTTCAATTGCGATATATCTTCCACAATCATCTGTTTCTACAATTTTAGCTGAAAGACTTTTATTTACATAAATCACCACACCATTCTTCTTTTCCGAATTTGAGGCAACAAATTGCATTCCCAATCTTGGATTTATCAAATATTTCTGATCTTGCAATTTTATATGGGTTTCTTGCAAACAAATAACATAATTATGAAATTGCTTCAAATAATGAAATACCTTCCTTCTTTTTTGTGGAGAGTTCAGTCCATTAACATTCCATGACAAAAATTTAAGTGTCATTTGATCCAGTCTGAAGTGTTGAGAGCAATTGCTGAAGATTCTTTTCCACAGAAATAATCTTCGGTTTAGCTCCTCCCATGACTTCAGCTTGCTGTTTTCCTTTGACTTTTTTTTCTCGTTGTGGTTTGTATTGCTCCTGTTGCTGTGCTTCCTTCATTTGTCTAGACATTGCTCTGATTATACGTTGCTCTTCCAATTTAGATGTTCTCAATTCATGTTCCAACGCCTCCTCTGTAATAGTTTTAGATATTTCTTCCAAAGGAGAAATTTCAAGTGGTGCAAAAGGATCAACCACAACACCACCTACAGCTCCCTGTACCTCTCTTGCCTCCTTTTGCGACTGCTTTATTTGTGTTTCAGTTTCTCGATCAAACTCAGCCTGTAGTTCAGCATCTTTATCTATTGGTGAAGATGTACGTGGAGGAGGAGAGCCCGCTTTCAAAACATTATAATAAAATTCTTCTGCTTTTGCAATAGTATTTAAGCAGTATCTCACTCCTCGCATCCTCAATATTATGCCTATTGGAGCATCCCATCTGAATTGTATTTGCTGTTTTTTCAATTCTGCCACCAAAAATCCAAAATCCTTTCTATCCCTTAACATTTTGGGTGGTAATTCTTTGAAAATTCCAATCTCAACTCCATCAACTTGAACAGCAGTAACAAATGAATTTTGCAAAATATCATTTCTTATTCTCCTGTCTGTAAAATATATCACCACATCTCTGGGCAATTGCCTTTGCATAGCCACACGAGAGTTAACTCTGTACACCTTGTCAATCTTGCATAGGACTTTGCCAGGTTCAACCTTCAGCAAAACTGCTAAAGCATCAGCACAAATTCTTCTAAGATCTTCTCTGCTGTTCTCTTTTACTCCTCTAAGTCTGATAGCAAATTCCATTGACCGAAATTGCATCATAGTAATCTCATTTTCAATTTTTTGTGTTATTTCTTCAACGTCTGTAATTCGTGAATCAGATATTTTAAATTTAGTCTCCACCTCTGAGGCAAGATTGTGCACTTTTTTGTCAATCTGCAACACTACCTCAGACAGGCCTTTAACTACTGTTTGAATATCTTTATTAACTGCATCAAATTTTTCTTTAATAATTCCTTTAACCTCCTGTTCTGATCTCTTAATTTCCTTAATTATGATATCCTGAGAAGCCTCTTCCTTTGTCTGAGTTTGCAGCTGCGCTGTTTGAGGCTGTTTCTGCTTGTGAGTGGGGGAATCCCCCCCTGCTTGCTTTGATGACATTTTACTTCTTAAAGATCTTCCTTTTCCACAAATTCTAGCAACTCTTCCCAAAAGTTTCTCCAGATTCAATCAGGTCTATAACAGTCAATTTCTATTTCTATTTTATTTTTATTATTTTTCTCCCTCTTCCAGCCGGATTTGTTACTTTAAAATGTAGCCAAATACACAAGTCAAATTACTTTCGCTTTCAGCTGATCTCCACTGAGAGCAAGTGCCATTTCCCCCCCCCTTTCTCAGTTCCGAATTACTTTAATCTTCCAGATATTTCACAAAGCTTTAATACTTGCAGTTTAATAGGAAGTCCCAATTTTTCTTTATTATTGTTTGATAGTAGTAATGCTGCCGCGCTATCTTGCTCTGCAGTTTTGCAGAGTTTCCCGGTCGTCCGGAGCTTCAGTGGCTTGGATAGGGAGTCCCACCCTGTTAACTCCCCAGAAACGAAAAAAGCTTTCTCGGGGTCTCACAGGGGACTCTACCTGCAGCCACCAGCTCTCCTCACAAAATCTTCCCGATTCGGAGTTTTTCGAGCTGTTTCCAACCTCCGAAACAGCTCTTTAATGGGCGACTGGGCTGGCGGTCTTCAAAGGACCGTCAGCGATGGCTCGCGGCAACACCGGAAGTCCCCTGTTGCGGCATTCTTAACAACCGTGTCAGTCATTTCACCACTACTTCTCTTCACCACGGTGACAAGATAGGGCACAAAACGTAAAATGTGAGGACAGTCATAAGTTCAAGGACTGGTCAAAAGTGCGAGGACTGATCAAAAATAACTTTTTCAGCCTTCTGACTAGTCCATATGGACTAGTCCATATGCACATAGGGCTGAATACTCAGAGGGCTGAAAAAAGTCATTTCTGACTGGTCCTCACATTTTTGACCAGTCTTCGCACTTATGACTGGTCATCATTTATGCCCATTGTAGCATTCTTTTTTTTTTATTGAAAATTTTTTAAAAGTTTTACATACATTTTCTCCCCCCTCCCCAACCACCCCCCCGACTTCCCAGAGCAAATACAAGATAAAATAAAGCTCAAATTCTCTAAATTAAACTCCATTTCACACTTATCATAATCATAATCATTAAACAAATAGATAAAAGGAAAGCAAGTCTTCTTTCTCCTTATTCCATCTAATTCAACAAAATTAATATCCATATATAATTACAGCAGTTAATAAAACAAGTATTACCTAATCAAACCTATCATTACTCAATTTAGCTAATTGTTACTTAACAAATTATTAGGTCTATACAATTTAACAAAATATTTTATAACTTCTTTCATTTAAAACAAAAAAAACCAAAAACAACAAAAAAAGGAAACCCTCATTCAAAAACCCCAGATTTAAAATAAAATACTATATAAACTCTTCCGTCCTCCACTTTTAAACCATCAAGGTCCAATTATAATTAAAACACTTAATAAATAATAATAATAATAATAATAATAATAATAATTTTTTTAATTAATAATCAAACCTCTTATTAATTTATCAATACATATTAACAAATCAACTAAGAACATCATTTAAGAACTATATCAATCATTTAAATTCTTCATACTAGATTAAACCAGTTGCTAATCTTCTTGTCTTCACATCTTCCAACAGCATATAAGATATCTTCATTTGCGTCTACCCACCTAAATAAAAATTGCTTCTTTATATAAAAAAAACACCCCCAAGTGACTTTATAATTATATTTGAAATGGTATCCATCAAATCCAGTCAAAAATTAGATTAATAAATTCATCAGACGTATTAGGGAAACCACCAGATCAGCTGCAATTGCCCTAGGTCCATAGTCCTTTTGCCTTATATTTATTACCATCAAACAGGAAACTCCAATTTGCTATATTCAATAAAACTTCTGCGATTGTAATTAAGTCCAAATTTATTACAGTCCTTAATAAAATATTCCAAATCATTCAAGTCAGGGCATATTTCACAGCCCAACACACCAGCATTGCTGTGATCTGTTTATTCTTCTCAAAATATTCCAATACAGCTGTAGGTTGCCTCCTCATCGTCGCTCATCGCTTAGTTAACTGGCATTAAACTGCTGTCTGTTTTTTTTCCCCAAAAGTTCAAAATCTTTAAACAGTTAAACAATACTTTTTAAGGACCATCATCTCGTCAAGCAGGGTTA
>WNWU01011113.1:15275-35446 GCA_012654045.1 Ptyas mucosa | reverse complement strand
TAAGTTTGATTATTCCCACAGGTGCATATGCTCTCAGTGTACATAAAAAGACAAGATACACTCGTCAATCACAGGGCACAACACCCAGTGACAGTCATACAGTACAATAAGCAATCAAATCATACTAGGAAACAATCAATATCAATATCAATCGCAAGGATACAAGCAACAAAGTTACAGTCATGCAGTCACAAGTGGGAGGAGATGAGTGACAGGAACAATGAGAAGACCAATAGCAATAGTCATGCAGCCTAATGTGAATAGTTTTACAGTGTTGAGGGAATTATTTGTTTAGCAGAGTGATGGTGTTTGGGAAAAAACTGTTCTTGTATCTAGTTTTCTTGGTGTACAGTGCTCTATAGTGTCGTTTTGAGGATAGGAGTTGAAACAATTTATGGTAGCAATTGTTTTTTCTGCAGTTCTAATTATCCTCTGAAGTCTGTGTCTGTCTTGTTGGGTTGCAGAACCAAACCAGACAGTTATAGAGGTGCAGATGACAGACTCAATAGTTCCTCTATAGAACTGTATCAGCAGCTCCTTGGACAATTTGAGCTTCCTGAGTTGGCGCAGAAAGAACATTCTTTGTTGTGCTTTTTTGATGATGTTTTTGATGTTAGGTGTCCATTTTAGGTTCAGGTACCGCTAGCTGATTTAGTTTAGTTATAAGAATGTCCGGTATGATGGTATTGAATGCTGAACTAAAGTCTACAAAGAGGACCCTTGCATAGGTCTTTGGAGATTCCAGATGTTGTAGGATGTAGTGCAGAGCCATATTAACAGCATCATCTGTCAATCTATTTGCTCGGTATACATACACATACTAGGCAAAGTCAGGCAATCAATCCTCAACTATCGCACGGAAGCACACATGGGGAGAGAGAATGCCCTCATAGGGTCTCTCTTATATATACAGCCTCTTAAAGTCGTATGAGTTAAATAACCCTGCTGACTCATTCTCATTGCATCATCATTTCAGTATTACAGCCTTACAGCAGCTGTTCAGCTATTAAATCATTACCTTAACACTCGTCCCATTTAAAACTAAACAACTGAATGCTTTAACATATTCATGATGCTTTCTATCTCAATTTTTTGTTCTGTAATTTCTTCTAGCCATTAATTTTCATCCAATACCTCTTAGCTTTCGGGCATGTCCACCACATGTGATAGAATGTCCCTTGTTCATGGTTACATCTCCAACAATTTGCCAGTTTATTGGGGAACATTTTCACCAGTCTTGCCAGAGGTAGATGCCAATGGTAAAACATTTTGTACATGTTTTCCTTAAAAGCTGCTGACATCGTTAATTTATAATTTCCCCCCCATAATTTTTCCCAATATTCCAATTCGATATTATATCCAAAATTTTTGGCCCAGATTATCATCGTCTCTTTCACTGTTTCCTTCTCCATTTTGAATCTTAAAAAACAGTTGTAAGTTTTGGTTATCATTTTTTCTTCTATCCCTAATAATATTTTGTCCAATTCTTGTTCTCTCTGGAAGCCAAAATTTTCTAAATCTTTTTTATACCCTGTCTGAATTTGTAAATATGGCCACCAATCTATTTCTATTCCTTGAGATTTTAAGTCTTGATTAGATTTAAGTTTTCCTTGCCCATTCAATAACTCTTTGTATGTCACTACCTTACTCAAGTCTAATACATTGGGGTAAATCATTGCTTCCATAGTTGATAGCCACCTCGGGATTTTTGTGTAATAATTTCTCTTGATTTCCCTCCACACATCTAACCAAACATCTCTACCTGATGTCTCTGAAAATACATATGAAATTTATTTTTTCCCTCCCAGATGAACGCATGACAGCCAATTTGTAGATCATGGCCTTCTACTGTACCCTTTTATTTTTAAGAGTTATCCAATCCTTAAGCCATGTTACGGCTGCTGCTTGATGGTAAAGTTCCCAATCTGGGAGTCCAAATCCTCCCTTACTTCTACTATCCTCTAAGAGTTTAAGTTTTATTCGGGCTTTCTTCCCTAACCAAATAAATTTTAAGATTGTTTTATTTAGTTCTACAAAATATTTTTTCCCAAGTTTTATTGGTACTGTTTGAAATAAAAATAAGATTTTAGGTAAAATATTCATTTTTATTGTCGCAATTCTTCCGATTAATGATAATTGTAGTTTTGCCCAATTTTCCAAATCCTTTTGTATTTGTTGTAATAATTTGGTATAATTATCTTCTTTTATGGAAGAACATTTTGCTGTCAGCCAGATTCCGAGATATTTCACTTTCTTTACTATTTGGATTCCTAATTTCTCCTCCAGTTTCTCATTCTGATTATGTGTAAGATTTTTGGTTATTATCTTTGTTTTCTCCTTGTTTATTTATAGTCCTGCTACTTTGCCAAAATCCTCTATTTCCTGCAATAATACAGTTCCTGTTTCTAATGGTTCTTCTATAAAAAAGACCAGATCATCTGCAAATGCCTGTGTTTTATATTCTTCTTTTTTAATTCTTAATCCTTTTATTTCCTGTTTCTCTCTAATCTGTATTAGCAGCACTTCTAGTGATAAGATAAATAGAAGAGGGGATAGTGGACATCCTTGTCTGACCCCTTTATTTATATTGACTTTCTCTGTTAATTCTCCATTTACTATTATTTTGGTTATTATTTGATTGGAGTATATCGCCTTAATCATCCCTACGAATTTTTCTTCAAAGTTCATACTAATTAATTGGGAAATGAGAAACTGCCAATTTAAATTGTCGAAAGCTTTTTGTGCATCTACAAATATCAATGCTATCTGTTTCTCAGGATGGGCTTCATAATATTCTAATATGTTCATAATCATTCTTGTGTTGTTTCTTAATTGTCTTTTTGGGAGAAACCCGTTTTGGTCAGGGTGAATAATTTCATTCAATATTTTTAAAAATCTTTCTGCTATAATCATGACAAATATTTTATAGTCAGCATTTAACAATGAAACTGGTCTGTAATTTTTAATCTGTTTATTATCGGTATCTTCTTTGGGTATTAATGTTATAAATGCCTCAATCCATGAATTTGGTAGTCTGGCTTGCTCTAAGACTTCATTGTACAGTTCCAGCATTATTCCCTCCAGTGGCTCTTGAAATTTTTTGTATAACTCCTCCGGGATCCCATCTGGTCCTGGTGTTTTGTTATTTTTTTGTTTCTTGATTGCCTCCTTCATCTCCATTAGGGTTATTTTATTGTTTAACATTTTCCTAGTTTCCTCCGGTATTTTCGGCAGGTCCCTCTTTTCTAAATATTGCTTAATACTTTCTTCTGGGATATCCTCTTGGCTATATAATTTCTTAAAGAAATTTTGAATAATACTTTTTCCCCCTCTGATCAGTAATGCAGGTTCCCATTCTCATCTTGTAATTGTATTAATTTTTTTGTTCTCTCTTTCTTCAGTTTATGTGACAGCCATCTCCCTGGTTTATTTGCATTTTCAAAAAAGTTTTGTTTCATTATTTTAAGATTTCGTGCCATTTCTTCTTGTAGTGTTAAATTGATTTTATGTTTCACTAAGTTTCTTCTTTAATTTTATTATTCTGTGGTTCTTTTTGCAATGCACCTTCCAATTCTTGAAATTTTTCCTGAAGTATCTTTTGTTGTTTTTTCTTCTCCTTATTTCTCCTCACCACATAGGCTATTGTTAAACCCCGAATATACGCTTTAGTTGTATTCCATAGATTTTGTAATGTTGTTTGTTCTTTCCGATTTTCTGTAAAGAAAAATCCAAGTTCTTTTCCCATCATTTGCACATATGATTTTTCTTTTAGAATCCTCTGATTTAATGTCCATCTCGCTTTTTTCCTTTGTCTCTTCCATTTTACTGTTAATGGATTGTGGTCGGCCCATGTGTTCGGCAGTATCTCTATGTCTTCAATGTCACTAATCAAGTCCGGGTTCATCCACACCATATCAATTCTCGACCAAGAGTTGTGAGGATTAGAGAAAAAGGTATATTGTTTCTTCTTTGGATTTACTTCTCTCCATGCGTCTCGTAGGTTTAGCTCTTTTATCATTTCGGAGAAAGTATTTGGTAGTTGTCTTCTTTTCTTCTTGTTTGTTTTTTTGCTCATGAAGTCCCTCTTATTGTCCACCACTGCATTGAAATCACCTATAAGGCACAAATTATCCCATTCTAACTCTATTATTATTTTCTGATGCAATTTGCAATAAAATTTCTTCTGATTAGTATTTGGAGCATATATTACTGTTAGGAGCATTCACTTCTGGTTTGTTGTTATTTCTATTACCAGAATTCTTCCTTCTTCATCTTCGTATATTTGTCTCAGGTTTAACCATGCTTTTATGTATACTGTCTCGTACCCACTGGAGATGCCTCCCAGGCCCAGCCTTCCAGGTGCAGGGCAAGTTGGCCTTGACTTCTTCTTCTTTTTTTTTTTTGCAATTTTTTAAAAAAATTTTTAAAACACACAAATAAACATACAATACATCTTTTTGGAACAGAGCATTGATCCAGTCATAAATTTGTTCAACTTTTTGTTCATCTTTAACAGAATTTTATATCTTCTATTTTAGCCATATCACTTATCACATATCTCAACTATTACCATCTTATAAAAAGCTAACTCATATTAACTTGATCAAAGCAATTACCCTTCTATTAATCCACCTTAAATCTTAATTCAATTAATACCTCATGGTACATTACACAATTCTTACCCTAAATACTCACTATTAACAATACAGTTCAAACATGTTTATATTTCTAAATCTTCCTTACAATTTATTATTATTTCATATAATATTCATTAAATCTTTATTTAATTTATTTCCAATTTCTATACCGCCCTTCTCCCTGAGGACTCAGGGAGGTGTACAGCCAGACATAAAAAACATGAAATATAAATATTAAGACATTTAAAATATATATAATTTATATAATTTATATAATTTAATTATTACTTCATCAAATTTAAATCTTATCTCTAATCTTGAAAATATACCAATTTAACATTTAAACAAAGTTCTTAGTTCAAATAAGACAACATAATACAATTCACGATTATTTCCCTAAATTCTGTCTATTTAACAATGCCATTTATATAAAAGCCAGTCTTAAATGAGTCTTATTTAGTAAATCATAACCCTACATCATTTCAATTTTCTTTTCTTTTTGCTTAACTAAATGTATTATTGAAAATATTCAAATTATTACAATTGTTATAGGTATTTAAACAATATCCCAATTATTATAGCCATCAATAGGAGCCTTGGTGGCGCAGTGGACTAAACTGCTGTTAAAGTAGCACTTAGCTGCCAGCTGCCTGCAATTACTGCGAGTTCAATTTTCACCAGGCTCAAGGTTGACTCAGCCTTCCATCCTTTTGAGGTAGGTAAAATGAGGACCCGGTTTGTGGGGGCAATAAGCTGACTTTGTATAAAATAGAACACTGCTCAGGGGGGCCCAAAAAGCCCTACTAAGCAGGTATATACAAAAGTATGAAGGCTATTGCTTAATGCATTGTAAGCTGCCCTGAGTCTCTGGAGAAGGGCAGCATATAAATCGAACTAATAAATAAATAAATAAATAAATTTTCTCAAATAATACCATCCAACATCTCAATAAAAATTAATTCATTATGTCCATTGATATATTTTCTTTACATAATCTAATTTTCATATATTTTAGCTTCAATCCATATTTCAATTCTAGATAACTATAACATATTCTTCTCTCATTTCTATCTTCCTTTCTCTCTCCCCTATTTTGCCCTATCTGTCCCGTTGTTTCCCCTCTCTTTTCTCTTTCTCTTATTTACCATTGTGATCTCAATATAATCATTAAATCCAAGTCTTGGACTCTTCTATTTTACTCTATATTCCCTAGTATTTTCCAACCTTTTTCTTTTATCATTCCACTGTTAATCCCAGTGTAATCATCTTTATTTTTTTCACTGTTAATCCCAGTGTAATCATCTTTATTTTTTTCACTGTTAATCCCAGTGTATTCTCTAAAGACCTCCTTTTTATTATTACTATATTTTCCAAACTTTTTCTTTTGTCATTCCACTGTTGATCCCAACATATTCATCTTTATTTTTTTCATTGTTAATCCCAATGTAATCTCTAAAAACCTCCTTTTTATTATTACTATCCACATGTTCAGTAACTTCTTCATATTTAATCATGTTGTCTTTGTCTTCTTTATTTTCAGTCTCTATGTCTTGCTTCTCCATCTTCATTTTCTTATCTGCTTGTGTATGCTCCATTTCAGCTTTTGTGTCCTCAAATTTTAGTCCTCCATGTAACATTATAATTATTTCTCTTGTTTCCATTTTCCATGGCAAGTACATCATTTTAATCATTTCTCTAATTTCCTGCACCATTTTATTCTTTTTGAGTTAATATTATTCCAATTATAAAAGTTCTGATGGATTCCCCCCCTTTTTCCCCCCAAAGTCAAACCACTTGCAGACAAAGAAATCCTCTCCCAAAAGTTCTCACAGCTTTTATCTGTAAAGTTCACAATTTTCCAAAACAAAGACCAAGTTGCAATTATTCCTTTTTACTCCTGAAGGTGTCTCTCTGCAATCCACAATTACCAATTGTCAAACAAGTATCCATTTTGTTTCAATCTACTTCGAAAATCTTAATTAGCTTCTCTTTTTCTTTTTAGCTTTTAAAAATATCAAATCAGTTTTATAGTCCAGTCTGAATTTAAACAGCTCTTTTCACTTCTTTTTTCCTTTTTTCTTTTATTTATACGACACTTCTGTTTTAAAGCTTATTGTCCATTTTCTTTGTTTTTCTTGAAATTCAAGAAAAGAAAAGGATCTATTTATTTCTTTCCAATCCTTTAACCAATCTTGGGGCAATTTCTCTAGTTATTTAAAATTTCCAAATAATTTTGTTCAAAAGTCAATTTTCTATCGGGTTTTTATCCCTTTAGGATTGCACTTCAAAATCTTCTTTTCTCCCCCCCCCCCCCGCTCATTAGCAGCTGTTTCATCACTAGGGGTCTTAAAGTTAAAAAGATATTTTTCTTATTGTTGTTTCAAACCATGGGTTGGCTGTCACTCACCCGGCTTCCAAAAACTCAGTTCCATTCATCACTCCTGCTCAGTGCTTAACCCGGTTGCCCCAGTTTTGTGGCAGCTGCAATGGCTGCCATCCCCCACCACCAAGTCATAGACAGTTCCCTCTGACCTTCAAGGAACTTGCCTTTTCCTCTTGGTCTTCCGAGGTGCCTCTCCTTCTTCCCCGTCCCTACAGGAGGGTTCTGGTCCGAAGACCATAATCAGAGCCCGCTAATTCCCTGACTGTCTCGCCGCGACGCCAAACCGGAAGTCCGGCCTTAACTTCTTGAGAAAGGAATGTTATTATGACTATACATCACCCATGCTCCATACAATTCCCCCCTCCCAGTTTCCCACAGTAGTAAATGTGGCAGGTCTGAAGGCCTAATACAAAAGATGGCTTCCAGGCCTGACACAATGGTTTTAAAAAGGCTGTTTCAAATGTCTCTAAAAGGATGCTTGTGCTGGTATGAGAGGTTTCTTTACAAATTTCAGTAAAATAAATACAAACAAACTGCACAAGCATAAGTATCTCCTGTACTTCAAAACCAGTATGCAATGTGAAATATTTGGATGCACTCTTTTTAACCATGGCGTGACTTGTAGAAAGAGATATTAATTGGAAAATACACCATATCCTGTAGGTATTGGGAATATTATATACAACAACGAAAAGTCAATTATCTTTTTACATCTCTTCCTATTGGCAGTACATTTTCACAAGCATGCATGGGACTTTTAACTTCACTTTTTGAATTTTTCCCTTTTAACTTTAAATGTTAATTGGCTGGCTGAATGTGGATTTATTTCAACCCCTGGCTGGTCTCAAAACTCCTTTTCTCAAGCAGCAGCAGCTGGGTAGAGGCGGGGGGGGGGGGGGAGAGCCGATTCCAACAGGCCGCATGGCTTTCTGCTTCATCGTAGCAGCAGCCTCCGCAACACCCGGGCTCCAGGCCTGGCGGAGTGCAAACCATGGTCACCGCCTGCTCCAGAGCCACAAGGTGAGCTGCCAAAGAGAGGGGCCCTCAGCTGCAGGGTTGCCTGGCACCTTGGGCAGGGCTGGGGCTAGCAAGAGTGCACCAGAAACATCTCCAGGCACCTGGAGAGACAGAACTCCTGGCCCTCACTGGCTCAGCTGATCCGCGGGCTGCAGACTGCGCTCACCGCCTCCTACACCTCAAAAAAAATAAGACCTCCCTGAAAATAAGTTCAAGTGCTTATTTTCAAGCCTAAAAGAAAATAAGACCCAGTCTTATTTTCGGGGAAACATACTTAGGGGTTATGCTGACAAATACAAATATAAAATTGTTTCAAAATAACTATGTCCCTCTTTGGAGGGATATTAAACAGGACTTACAAAGATGGGATAAACTGCACTTATCATTATTGTAATCTCTGTAATCAAGATGAATATTATACCAAAGATGCTTTTTTTTATTCCAGACATTACCAATACTTGCAATCAACAATCCATTTAAACAATGACAGAAGGATATTTCTAAGTTTATATGGCAAGGGGAAAAAAAACAATTATTATTATTTTTTTTTTTTAAATTTGATTTATATGCCGCCCTTCTCCGGAGACTCAGGGCGGCTTACAATGCGCTAAGCAATAGCCTTCATACTTTTGTATATTTATACAAAGTCAGCTTATTGCCCCCACAAACTGGGTCCTCAATTTACCTACCTTAGAAAGGATGGAAGGCTGAGTCAACCTTGAGCCTTGGTGAGATTCGAACCTGCAATAATTGCAGGCAGCTGATGTTAATAACAGGGCTTTAGACCACTGTACTATCCAAGGCTCTTTAGATAATTAGATATAAGATGCCAAGGAAAGAAGGGGGTTGGGTCTACCAGACTTGAAATTGTATTTTGATGCATGCTGTTTGACCTGGGCAAAAGAATGGGTGAACCTCCAGAATAAGGAGGCCTATTGCTGTAGCAAACAGCAACAGGCCTACCCGGATGGAGTGCTGGTGGTTGCAGGTGATTTCAATCAAGCCAATTTAAAGACTGTCCTGCCTAAGTTCTATCAGTACGTAGACTGTCCCACTAGAGGGAAAAATACCTTGGATCAGGTATATAGTAACATCATGCACAGATACAGGACTATGCCTTTACCCCACCTGGGACAGTCAGTTCATATATCTGTGCTCTTGATCCCATCCTATAGACCTCTTGTCAACAGAATTAGACCATCGATTAGAGAAATACAAGTGTGGCCAGTGGGTGCATCGGAGCAACTTCAAGATTGCTTTGGGAGCACTGATTGGGCACTGTTTGAGGAGGACAATATTGATACTTACACTTCAACAATACTGTTTTATATTAAAAGCTGCATTGATGTTGTCACTACCACCAGACAAGTACAGGTGTTCTCTAACAACAAGCCGTGGATAAATAGAGAAGTGTGTCTTTTATTAAGAGCTAGAAATGCTGCTTTCCATTCTGGTGATGCGTTACAGTATAGCGAGGCAAGAGTTAAATTGAAAAAGGGTATCAAGGACACTAAAGCTACATACAGATGGAGGACTGAACATCTTTTTGAGAACTCAGACTCTGGTCAGGTATGGCAAGGCCTGCGACAAATCACGGGACAAAGCAATAAAAATAGTTTGTCTAGCAGTAGTGACTCTTTGGCTGAGCAGCTAAATCCATTCTTCAGCCATTTTGAGGTGGAAACAGGAACGACCATCATTCCAGCATTTACCACTGATAGTACACCATTAACATCTACCATCGATAGACAACCACTTCTACTGCAGATCTCTGATGTGAGCCGCGCTTTCCAGAATGTTAATATCCGGAAGGCAGCTGGTCCTGATGGAATCATGGGACAAGTTGTCAGGGACTGCGCTGCAGAGCTAGCTGGAGTGTTCACGGATATTTTCAATCTATCCCTGTTGCAGTGCTCTATCCCTACCTGCCTGAAGACATCCATTATAGTGCCAGTCCCTGTTGGAATGTTCTTGGATCGAGCCCAATAAAGGAAATACACAGGCATGTGTATAATCAAGTTTCTTTTATTTACATAATGTTTCTCTCTTACAGGTTTGCAGCTGGAATGACCCCAGACCGCATGGATGACCCTTAAGTACTCCAGGGGCGGAGTCCAGGTAAGGAGGGGTCAGTGGGTGAAGGGATCCCTGGGTAGTTAACCCTTACAACACTAAATTTGGAGGGCAGGCATTTACACTCAACAAATCCCCCTCTAGATGCCTGACCGTAAGAGCACAAGTGGATTGATCATGGGTTATCGATTTGTGTAATATGACACCTAGTTTTGATGTTAAGTAAGTATGTTGTTTGTTTAACAGAGGTTTGGTTAAGATGTCAGCAGTTTGTTCTTCTGTATCACAATGTAATACTTTAATAAAACCCATGTTGGAAAGTTGCCTGACGTGTTTGTGTTTTATATCAATGTGTCTCGACCTTTGACCCACAGCATCAGCTCTAGATATTTCAATAGCTGCCTTGTTGTCTTCATGTATGTAGATGGGGTATGTGGGTTCGGCCCAGATGTTGGATAGCAAGTCATCGAACCATACCAGATTATTTGCAGCTTTGGATAAGCATATATATTCGGCTTCTGTAGTCGATGTAACCACTAAGTTTTGCTTACCAGTGTACCAGTGTACAGGGCTGCTGTTCAAAAAAAATATGTACCTGGATGTACTTTTTCTACATTTCACGTCCCCGGCCCAATCTGCGTCTGCATAACATGAAAGAACTGGCTTACTGGATGTTTCTGGTTCTAGACATAGGTATGCTTCTGTACTATGCTTCAAGTATCTAAGTATCCTTTTTATGGCATCCCAATGATAATTGGTGGGCTTGCCGACATGCCTTGACAAGAGGTTGACGGTTAATGCGATGTCAGGCCTCGTCCAATTCGCTATGTACAGTAAGGAACCTATTATGGACCTGTATAAAGTATTGTCATTAAACGGTTCCGACTCATCATACATGTTTTTCAGGAAGTCGGGTGTCATGGGGGTTTCACAGGGTTTGGCATCAAACATGTAACATTTATGTAACAATTCCACTATCTTTTCCCTCTGTGACAGTCTGAAACCTTTGTTGGTTTTGGTGATTTGCACTCCCAGGTACTTGTCAACTTTCCCCAGCACCTTCAAGGTGAAGTGCTTTCCCAATTCTTTAGCGAATGCTTCGCACTTATGATCTTGGTCACCAACATATAGAATATCATTAACATATACCAGAACGTATTCTATAGAGTTATCCAACCTTTTGATGAAGAAACAATTGTCGGCAGAGGTGGCTTCAAAACCCATTGACCTTAATGTTTTTGATAAGCACTCATACCACCTTTTTCCAGACTGTTTTAACCCATATAAACTCTTGTTCAATAACCAGGTTTCCCCTTTGTGCGTGTTTTTACTATGCGGTGCTCTAACATAAATTTCTTTGTCTAGCTCAGCGTGTAGGTACGCTGTCTGCACGTCGAATTGGTGTACCTTTAAGTTTAGAATTGAGGCTATCACCAATGCACACTTTACGCTTTCTGCTCTGACAGTGGGGGAATATGTGTCTGTGTAATCATCTGGGAAACGCTGAGCAAACCCCTGGGCTACCAATCTAGCCTTGTATAATGTTTTACCTCCCTCTAGGGACTTTATTTTGTATATCCACCTGGTGCCTATCGTGGTTTTATCACTGGGGGCTTCTGCGGGTGTGTATACCTTTAGCTCACGTAGACTGTTCATCTCTTTCTCCATCGCCTGCTCCCACTTTTCCCTCTTGTTAATGGGTAATTTGAGAACTTCTTCGTAATTATTGGGAGTTACTTGGTTAGCGTGGAGTGATAGTACATAGTCCTCTAGTTTCTTGGGGGTTTTATTTCTGGAAGTCCTAACTGGTCTTTCTGGTGTAGTTTCTGTATCGTGAAGGTACCTGGCTTCCTTTTCTGTGAGTGTCTCTACTTTTAGATCCGGATGTCCCTCTTTCCAGTCTCTGATTTTTACCCTATGGCCCCTTCGTTTTGTATCTTCTATATCATCATTTCCTACTGTGCTCTGTTGTGTTTTGCTTTGGGTACAGTTAAGGTTTTCCTGCTCTGTGATTATTTCATTTAGGTGTATTTTGGACCAATTAGAATTTTCATGAAATACTGCGGTGCGTGAAACTATGAAATTGTTATTGCTGTCAATGAATCTAAAACCCTTGGTGCCCGGTTCGTACCCCATAAATCTTAATCGCCTGGAAACTTTGTCTCCCTTCCTGCGTATCTGTTTGGGGATATGTACATCAGCAGTGACACCGAATATATGAAGGTGTGCTATCTTTGGCTTCCTATTGTACATGACCTCGTATGGTGTCTTATCTATTACGCTACACCATAACCTATTTAGTGTGTAATTTGAATATAAAACGGCTTCTGACCAGTAGTGTTGTCCTAACCCTGCATCCTCTAGCACACATCTCATCATTGTCTGTAGGGTTCCGTTCTTTTTTTCTACTACTCCATTTTGAAATGGCGAAAAAGGGGCCGACGTAAAACGCAGCATCCCTTGCGCCTTGAGCCAATTTGAAAATTCTTTAGACATAAACTCAGACCCTCGGTCTGTCATTATTTGCTTGATTTTGATATTATGTTGCAGTTCTATCTTTTTATGAAATTCCTTAAATTTCTGGAACACCTCATGCTTGTGTTTGATTGTGTACACAAAACCGTAGCGACTGAAGTCATCTACGATAGTTAGAAAAAATCTTTTCTTATATTTGATGGATGGCCTTAAGGGCCCCACTAAGTCCATGTGTACCATTTGAAATATGGAATTTGTGGTGCGTTCTGATTTTTTTGGTTTGGCTTTGGTTTTCAACTTGGAACATTTGCACACCGAACACTCTAAATAATTTTTGCAATTTTTAACCTTTAATCCATCAGAACAATTGACCATTTTTGTACAACCGGAAAACTGCTATGACCCAATTTCCTATGCAACAAATGTGCACACTCATCGTGAATTGGTTTGCCTAACGATGGCTTCTCCTTTTCTAATGTTTGTTTTATGTCTGAATCCTTGGGTGTTGAGTTGTGACCATCCTTCACTATCTCCTCAGTGTTGGGTGCAGTGTCTATCATGTCTCTAGTGTTGGTGTTTATCTTGGGGAGGTTACTACAGTTAGGCTGAAAGTATGGTAAACCCCCGCTGATTATGGTTCTCCCAATGATTCTCTCATCCCTGGTCAAAACTACCTTCCCTTCCTCAAACGTTATTTTTGTCCCTGTTTCCTTGCTTAGCTTCAATGTGGCTAGTATGTTATAGGGTATCTCTGGGACAAGTAATACCCCCTCTATTTCCCCTATCTCTGGGATGTTTATGTTGCCTTTTCCGGTTACTAGCACGTTACTTTGGTTGTCCACTTTAATGGTAAATTTCTCTTTTGTGAAATTAGTAAATAATTTTGTGTTATAAGTGGTATGGTTTGTGGCTCCTGAATCTAGGAGCCATGCACCTTCTGTGTTGGTATAGTCTAGTGCGTTGTCCTTTTCTCTCAGTCCATACAGTGACCCCTTGTGACTGTCCCTGGAACTATCCCGGTATCTCCTCCCGTCCCTGGGTTTGGGTGAGCCTCTGTGCCTGTATCTGTTCTCATTTGTCTGTCTTTCGGGGATTCTGTGCCTGCTTTCTGTCCTATCTCTAGATTGGGAATGTCTCATGTCTCTTATTCTCCTGGGGCAATCCCTTTTATAGTGCTCCCTGGAGCCACAATTAAAACATTCTATGTCACTGTAGTCTCTGTTGTGAAATTCTACCCTCTTGTTAATCTTTGGTTCTCTGTGGTTCAGGGATCGATCTCTCCTAAGATTGTCTTCTGCGATGAGTTTACTGGTTAGCATATCTAAGGTGATGTGTTCTAGGCTGGAACTGTCTAGATGCATGATGAAATCATTCCAGCTGTGGTCTAAGGAATTTATGATCACGCTCACCATGTTCCCTTCCGTTATGTTCTCCCCCCTTTGAATTAGCTCAGCTCTGGTGGCATTGAGTGACAATATGTGTTCACTCATTGGAGTTCCTGCCTTAAGTTTGGCTGAGTAAAATCCCTGGTGATTCTTGTGGTGGTGGCTATACTTCTGCTATGGAACATCTTATGCAAAAAAGTTACTACTTCTGACACTGTCAAGTTGTGGCTAATACTGGGATACATACAGGGAGATATACTGCTTAGTAACAAATGGTATGCCTTATGGTGCATGCAATCTAACTGAAAAGTCCAGGGCTTTTCTGGTGGGTTAGTTATAAAAAATAGTAAATGTTCCTTTAAGAGGACAACCTGTAACTGTTGATTCCATTCAACAAAGTTAAATCCATCTACCCTAAGTTTGGGAAAGTCATTTGGAAGTGTCCCTGTATTGTGAGTAATATTACCTATTGAGGGTTGCTGTCCATGGTCTAAAGTAAAAGGGAACTCACAATAAGGCAGGGGAATGCAGGGAGTCAGTCTGTAGTTACTTGCTTCTATGGACTGTTCTTTTTTCATTGCAGGTCGGTTCTGCGCATGCTCCTGGGTCATTCTGACTCTGCCGCCATCGTGGAAGGAGCTCGTTCCTGCTGCTCCTGGGTGAAGGCCCTGCCTCTCGAGTTGGACTTCTGGCTCCATCTTTGGAGGTCCTTGGAGGCCGAAGTTTGTCCGGATCACCGTCTGGAGCATCAGGGGTCTCGTCGCGCCGCCTGGGTATAGGTGCGGGCCCATGAGGCTCAGATGAAGGCCCTGAAGATCTGGTCCGTTCCAGAGGTCGAAGTTCAAGTACGGGCCGATGCCTATGCCCATCAACAGTCCCGGAAATCTCGGATGGGTCCTTTGGTACGGTAAGTATTCTTTTATTTCCTCCGGTTTCATGGCGTAGCTTAGTGGAGGCATTGGGAGGTTTCCGGTGTGGAAGGTCGGGGGTTGTGCCCACGCTCCGGTATTTTCCCCCCATAGTTGGTCTTTGTGGTTGCCCCTAGGTGCATAGGAGGTCACTTCATTTTCTCCCGCGGTATCGGCATCGGAACTTACTATTTTTATTTTAGTTCCGAAAGCTGCGGTGATGGTTCGCATGGCCTTTTCTACTTCGAGTTCGGTAGGTGAACTCGATGCTATCTGTCTGGTGTAGTTGTTGGCCTCGCAGTCATATTCGTAGGCCTTGTGCTGGTAGGCCTCGATTCCCGCCATGTTTTTCAAACATCGGGATCTGATTGGTAGTTGATCGGCCATCTTGGGTGACGTCATCGTCCAAGATGGCCGCTGCGGGGAGCACGCAAAATTTGGATCGGTTTCATCGGTAAGTGAGTGGTAAATCGCTTACCACGTTTCTGTCGCTGCATTCCGTTTTGTCGTCTTCTTTCCCGGTCGCTGCTCCACAGTCATCGAGAAGGTTGCGGAGTTCTGCGACGAGTCTGGACTTGGTTGAGGTCGAGCCGGCTAGGCTTAGCAGCTTTTCCTTGAGCTCCTTTTCTTCGCGTAGCTCGGTCTCAGATTCATCCTCTCTTTCGTCTAGGCTTCTCTCTGTTACTCTTGAGTAGCCAGGGCTGGAGAGTTGTTCTTTGTTCCTTTGCATTTCTGCCAGCTTTGCTTCAGCTGAGGCTAGCATTTCTTCCATCTTCTTTTTGGATGCTCGGGTGTTTACTCTTTCGGTTTCTTCGTTCAGCTTGGGATTTGCTGGCATCCTTTTTGTTTGGTTTGGGCTATTCCGAACCATCCTCTGCTACCATATTTGTTGGAATGTTCTTGGATCGAGCCCAATAAAGGAAATACACAGGCATGTGTATAATCAAGTTTCTTTTATTTACATAATGTTTCTCTCTTACAGGTTTGCAGCTGGAATGACCCCAGACCGCATGGATGACCCTTAAGTACTCCAGGGGCGGAGTCCAGGTAAGGAGGGGTCAGTGGGTGAAGGGATCCCTGGGTAGTTAACCCTTACAACACTAGATTTGGAGGGCAGGCATTTACACTCAACAGTCCCTAAGCAGACAGTAGTGGTATCCCTTAATGATTATAGACCAGTAGCTTTAACATCTGTTGTCATGAAATGTTTTGAGAGGCTGGTGTTGAACTATATTAAGGCTAGTCTTCCATCTACTTTGGACCCATACCAATTTGCATATAGGAGTAATAGATCAACTGATGATGCTATGTCTCTTGTTGTCCATACTGTATTGAATCATTTGGAACAACAGGGGATGTATGCGAGGCTGTTATTTGTGGATTATAGCTCTGCCTTTAAAACCATTTTACCCAACAGGTTGTTTCTTAAAATGACCAATTTGGGTATAAATCAGAGGATTTGTTTGTGGATAAAGGATTTTCTGACAGATAGGCCACAGTCAGTAAGGATGGGATCTCACCATTCCTCTACTCTGATACTAAGTGTTGAGTCGCGAACAGGCTCGCCATCACTTATGGGGGGGGACGGAGATTAGAAAAGGCAGAACGCAGCCAGAGCTGTCGGACTTACAGAGTTACAGCGACACTCACAGCGGCACTTCACAGCAGGAGGCAGCTACAAACAAATCCAGTAGCAGCGGAGACAACGGCAGGGAGGCGTGGCTGTTAACGTTTTCCTAAACGCGCTTCTGTGACGTGAACAGAGGCACGGTACTGCCAAACAGCTGTGGAGGGAGGGGAATGTCCCGAGGTTCTTTTATTTGCCGGATGTTAGGTTTGCTTTATGCCAAGTTCCTATATATAGCGCCACCTGGCTGCCTCCTGTAGCGCTGACTTTATTAATTTTTCCGGCTTGTTCGTTACTTTGCCTTGCTGCTTTTGGCTGTGTTCCAGTAAAGAGTTCTGGCTACTCCTTCTCAAAGTGTGGAGTCGTTTTTCACATCAAGCTCGGGCGGGACGACAGGCCGAGATCTTGTATGTTGGATATTAACTCGGCTGATATCCACATCATATCTATTCTGGACCAATGCATGTGTCTATTTGAGTAGAATGTATATTGGTTTTTCTCAGGGTAAATCCCTCGCCATGCATCTTGAATACCTAGTTCTTCCACCATTTTAAAAAAGGTTTTTTGGAGTATTTTCCTAGCTTTTTTATTTATTTTTTTAGTCTTATAGTCCAAGTCCACATCCATAATTGCATTAAAATCACCTATAATGCATATATTTTCATACTCCAATGCTATTATTTTCCTGTGCAGTTTACCATAAAAATTCTCTTGGTTGTCATTTGGTGCATACATCGCCACTAACAGCATTTGCTTATGGTTCATCATTATCTCCACCATTAAAATCCTCCCTTCCTCATCCATAAAAATTTGTTTCGCCTTTATTGTCTCTTTGATATAAATCACTACACCCCTCTTACTTTGTTGTGGAAGAGAGGCATATAACTTCCTAATTTTTGGATATTCCAATATTTTTTTATGTTGCTTTTTAATGTGGACAAATTATGTCCAATTTTAATTTCTCTAATTTATGAAAGATTCTTTTCCTTTTTATTGCTGGATTCAGTCCGTTTATATTAGTTTTTTAAAATTTTGATTTATATGCTGCCCTTCTCCGGAGACTCAGGGCAGCTTACAGTGCGTTAAGCAATAGCCTTCATACTTTTGTATATTTATACAAAGTCAGCTTATTGCCCCCACAATCTGGGTCCTCATTTCACCTACCTTAGAAAGGATGGAAGGCTGAGTCAACCTTGAGCCTGGTGGGATTTGAACTTGCAGTAATTGCAAGCAGCTGATCTTAATAACAGTGAATTAGTCCACTGCGCCACCAGGACTCTAATTGATATTAGCTTTATTTCTTCTTCCATGATTTTACTTATAAATGGGTTTTGCTGTTCTAGTCGTTCTTATCTCTCTTGGTTCTTTTGCCCTTGCTCCTTCTCTTATTGCTATTTCCTCCCGATCCCTTGCATCTTCTTTTTGTTGAGAATCTCTTTCTTCAGTGAGTTCTTCCTGGCATCTAACCTCTCTTTCCTCTTTCAAACTCTCTTCCTCTTGTAGTCCCAGATACTGATCATAGAATTGTTCCGCCTTCTCTATTGAGTCTAATCTATGTCTTTGCTCTTGCCAAGTCACCAATATTCCCTCTGGTATCAGCCATCTAAAGTTCACTCTTTTTTTAATTAAACACTTTGTCAAGAACTGATATTCTCTTCTTATTTCTCTAACTCTTCTCAGAATTTGTTTCTATTTCTTTCCCTTTATACTTCAAAGGGTTATCTCTTGTTTTCTGTAGAATCTCTGTTTTTAATGCTTTCTTGGTGAATCTAACATGAACCTCTCTAGGTAATCTGTTTCTCATCACATATCTAGTGTGCACTCTGAATATTTCATCAATCTCATTCAATTTTTTTTCCTTGGGCTCTTCCATCGCTTCCGCCAACAAGTCTGCCATTATCTCTGCTAAATTTTCTCCCTTTTTTCTTCCATATTCTGAAATCTCAAGTAATAATCTGCCCTATCCATTTCTAGAGAAATTATTGTTTTTTCTTTAATTTGATCTGCCACTTTGAGTCTATAATCAAGCTCTCCCACTCTTTTCTCTGTTGACTCAGCTTTTTCTTCTACTTTTTGTATTCATTGTTCAGTTTTCTCCATTATTTGTTGAAATTTTTCTAATTTTCCTTCTACTTTCTTTATTTTCTCATCTACCTTATTTATTCTTTCCTTCAAATCTTCATGAAAAGCTTGTATCATAGTCTTTAATTCTGTTTGCATTGTATTGGTCTTCTCTTGCTGTAGCATGGCATCCTATGTTTTCTGTCCAGCAGGGCTAGAGGTTGTAGACAATGACGCTGAAGACGGTGCTGATGTTGCTTTCCTCAAATTGCAATATCTTAGTATTTGTAATCCACCAAGTATAAATAATATAATTCAATTATAATCCAAAGGAAAAATAATTTATAATCCAAATCCGAGTCTTTTCACTTTATATATCCTTCTTAGAGTTCTTAGATTCTTCTTTTCTTCAGGTTCTTCAAACCCTAATCCAAAATTGTCACAGGGAAAGGAATTGATAAAATAATAATTTGTAATCCAAATTGGCCTACCAAGCCCCAAAACTACAATCACCAAATGTTTATATCCAAAGAGAGAGTTCACAGAGCAGCAGCAGAAAAGAAACAAACAAAAAAACTTATTCAAAGAGCTTCTATTTACTTTACCTTGTATTTTCCCTTTTAAGTTCCAAGAGCTACACTAATCAAAAAAGGAAGGATTCAGTGTTCCGCTTTCTATCTTAGTTCCTCAGTCAAAACAGCTTCTTATCAATTTAGTTCACAGGCTCTCAAAGTTACTCCCTTTTCTCTCTCTTATGTCATTCAGTTTTCACTTTTGCCTGTAGGTGGCACTGTTGCTCTGCTCCCCTGTTTCTTCCTCTTTTTGCTATATATCTCAAGGCAAGTTGTAAAATACGATGCTTATAAGAAAAACAAAGTTCATATAGTCACTGACCAATTGGCCACTGACCAATATTGACCAATAATTCAAAATTTAAAAGTTAAGATACCCAGTCTGGATTTCTATCTTTACTCTTCATGCAAATCCTTCTAAGCCAATTTCTTTTTTTTATAATGGCTCCAAAAGCCTTCCTCGCAGCTTTTCTTCCAGAGGTGGAAAAAAAATTAATTCCACCTCCTCTTTCTGAGTCACACTTTCCTCTGTTATTCCCCAGGAGGCTCTTCTTGTGAAAATATTTACAGACCCCTCACATCCTGGACATAAACTGTTTCAACTCCTACCCTCAAAACAACACTATAGAGCACTGCACACCAGAACAACTAGACACAAGAACATTTTTTTCCCGAATGCCATCACTCTGCTAAACAAACACTGTCAAACTATTTACTAAGTCTGCACTACTATTAATCTTCTCATCGTTCCCACCACCCATCTCCTTCCACTTATGACTGTATGACTGTAATTTTGTTGCTTGTATCCTTATGATTTATATTGATATTGTTTCCTGATTGCTTATTTGTACCCTATGACTATCATTGAGTGTTCTACCTTATGATTCTTGATGAACGTATCTTTTCTTTTATGTAGACTGAGAGCATATGCACCAAGACAAATTCCTTGTGTGTTCAATCACACTTGGCCAATAAAAAAATCTAATCTATTCTATTCTATTCTATTCTATTCTATTCTATTCTATTCTATTCT
>WNWU01011113.1:0-15265 GCA_012654045.1 Ptyas mucosa | reverse complement strand
CTATTCTATTCTATTCTATTCTATTCTATTCTATTCTATTCTATTCTTAAAAAAGTTTAAAAAGTCTAAAAGTCCTGTATTAAAAGTATCTCACCCAGATCAATCACACCTTCTTTCTTCTTACTCTTCCGGTGACTGCTCTGGCTTCATAGTGGATCTCAATGGCTGCCTTCCCAGCTGTCAGTTTAGGGAGCCTTCTCCAGATCAATCAGGGAGTTTGCGGGCTCCCTGAGATTGACGGAATGTACTCCCTCATCTATCACCCCCACAAGTCGATTTAGGTCCAATTAGGACCACCTGGCAGCTGGGATTTCAACAATCCCAAGGAGCTTCCCATGAGGCATGACGTCTCGCCCAATATCAGCTCCCCCCCCCCCCCCCCCCCCTTTTCTATGACTCGGATTTCCCAGGGGGTGATTGCCTGGGGGGTATTTTAGAATAGAGTAGAATAGAATAGAATAGAATTCTTTATTGGCCAAGTGTGATTGGACACACAAGGAATTTGTCTTGCTGCATACACTCTCAGTGTACATAAAAGAAAAGATACATTCATCAAGAGCCGATGACTGTAGGTGCCGCGGGAGGATGGCAGCAACGGCAATGGCCTGGCTGCAGCAGCTTTTTTATCCAGCGGCTTTTCTCCTGCACCTGAGGCGGTGGCGGTCGGAGCGACAGTGGTGGTGGGGTGGCAGCTGCGGCAGCGTCGTAGTGGCTTCCCTCCTGGTTCTGGACACCCCCGGGGTATGGACACCTCCGGGGTATTCCGGGGTATGTTGGGAGCCCAGGTGTTGTCGTCGTCGTCGATGGTGGCTGCTGTGGCGATGGCAGCCTGCTGCACGATGGTGAGGCTAATGGCGGTTGGCGACTGGCAGCTGGTGGCTAGCAGCGTTGGCGGAGGGGATATATGGACGGCTTTACTACCTGGAAATCTACCTAAGACAGGCAAGGTGACCAGCTCTGCAGAGACCTGGAGATCCCCATTGTGATTGGGGGTTGAAGGCTGGAGGCGAGAACAATGCGATTGTGGGAAGTTCTGGGGCTTGGAGAGGCTGGAGGACGGCCAAGGACTGGTCATCTGGCCACCTCCCCCCCCTTTTTTTTTCCGGCCTGGTTTGGCCTTTATGGACATCCGCCTCCAGTTTGTGTCCAGCCGTAAGTTATCTCCTCTACATACATCTCTCCTCCCCGGGACTATTATTACTCTGCCTATATGGACCGGTTTTCTTTTCCAGCTGAGCCCCCTTGCCGGATGGAGACTGGGCAATTCGATGCGGGTGCTGAGGGAGCTGGTCTTTTACTGCTACTTCATTATTGGAGGGGACAGACTATTAGATCTTCCATTGCCACGTCCATCTGGCAAGCCACCGTGAGAGGGTGGCTTGGATATTTACCCTCCGAGTGTATCGAAATAGCTTGGAACTCCTTCCACTGCCGTGAGAGGGCAGTGGAGTCCAGTTTTTACCCACACTGAGATCTATTTTTTGCTCCAGGACCTTTCAGACCATTTGCTGGACTCTAGCCAGATGCTACCCCCCATCATTGGATGTATTCATTGGCTGTATTGGCGGCCGAGCTTCTTACATTGCGAGACTCCCCCCTTTCGCAGGCCTGGCCCTCCACATTATCGAGGGCCTACCTTGATGACAGGTTTTGGAACACCGAGAGGTGGCATGCAGCGAAGAGGAGGTTGAGGGTTTTTTTATTCAAATTTTTAACTCAATTCTTAAGGGGTTCCGGGGGGGATGGTTGGACTGGAACTAGGGTTGTGGGTTTGGGGGATAACCCACTGAGGGTGGGGCCTGGTCTGGCTGGGGGTCACGGCATGGGAGGTGCGGGGCTCGGGGTCAAGGAGGGGGTTAGAGTTTGTGCTGATGAGGGACATTACATCAGTACTGTGGGTGGGAGGGGCAGATACGGTGGGAGCAGGGGGCCATACCTGGTTGCGGGAGTGCGCGCTCGCTCTCTTCGAGCAGTGGCGCGCTCTGGCCCCCAATGCTCTTCTTGTTCCCCGGGTTGCTCAGATCCTCAGGGCCCAGGCCTCCGGCTGATGTTATGCAACACCAGGTCCGTGGTAAATAAAGCCCCCCTCATTTGTGATCTTGTCTAGGAGGGGGGAGCGGACCTGGCGGGTATCACGGAGACCTGGTTGGGCCAGGGGGGGTCCCCCTCATTGAGATGTGCCCATCTGGTTTACGTGCATTTCATCAGCTAAGGTCACAGGGTACGGGCGAGGGGGTGGTGGTTGTTATAAAAGAAGGTCTTGGTCCGAGGGAGGCCACTGTTCCTCAAATTGCCAGATGTGAGTCCCTCCTTGTGAAGTGGGGTCATGGGGTACAGATGGGCTTGCTGATTATGTACCTGGCTCCCTGCCACGTGGCAGCAGCCCTGTCCGAACTGCTCAATGTTATAGCCGGGGTGGCGGTTGATACCCCTAGGCTTATGGTCATGGGGGATTTTAACCTGCCATCCATCGGTGAAGCGTCTGAGACAGCTCGGAAGTTCATGGCTTCCATAATGGCTATGGACCTGACCCAGTTAATTCTTCTTTTTTTTTAATGCTTTTATTGTTACAAAATTACAATACAGTTCAACGTTTCCGGTTTTGTAGTGTCAATATACATAAAGATAATATTTACATCATTATTTACATGGAATAACCTTCTTGTTTAAAATTAAATTGAAGGGTACTACCCGTATAGCATTCTTATACCCATAGTGGTTATGTCTTCATTTGCCCACTTGCTTCTTAAATCCTATTCATTAATCACCACCGGTAGTACCAGTCTTTTCCATTTACTTATCTTAGCTAACTGTCCAATTTCACTTTAAGCTCTCATGAGCTTTGCTTTGATTTCCTTTTCCCTAGCCACTCATACCACATATCCCATACACTGTAATAATCCGTTTCCTCTCTATCCCTTATCTGTAATGTTAATTTATCCAATTCGGCACATTCCAGTATTTTTCTAATTATGTGCTCTTCAGGCGGCAATTTCTTCTCTTTCCAGTGTTGGGCGAAGGATATTCTTGCTGCTGTTATTATGTGTATCGCGAGGTATTTCTTCTTTCTTGCGTACGATGTTTTTAGGATTCCCAGAAGAAATATTTTTGGGTCTAATTCAAAGGTGTCTCCTAATATTTCCGACACCCATTTACCTATCATCCTCCAAAAATCTTTAGCTTTAGGGCAGGTCCACCAACAGTGGTAATATGTACCTTGTTGGTGTCCACACTTCCAGCACTTTGGGCTCGTATTGGGGTAGATTTTAGCAATCCTAGCTGGTGCTAAGTGCCACCTGTAGATCATTTTATATTGATTCTCCTTGAAGGTTGTGGCCTTGGTCATTTTAAGATTAGTATTCCAAATTTGATCCCATTCTTCTAAATTTATAGTTTGTCCTATATTCTTGGCCCAAGCTATCATTGTATCCTTGACCGTTTCCTCCATCAAATCATAATCCACCAAATAGTTATACACTTTGGCTAATAATTTATCATCCGTACCCATCCAGACTTTATCTAGACCATTAGTACCTATCTCTATACCCGGTTCTTCTTTATCTTTTTTATATCTCGACTTAATTTGTATATATGTCCACCATTCTATATGGGTGCCCTGGTTTTTCATTTCTTCCATAGTCTTAAGATTCCCTGCCCCATCTAGTATCTCTTTATATTTGACTGTTTTGCCAAGTTCTAATACATTAGGGTAAATTATTGCCTCCATCGTGGAGAGCCATCTGGGAACTTTGGTGTAATGTTTTTGTCTTACTTCTCTCCATGTTGACATGAGGGTGTCCCTTATTTTATGTTTATGAAAATACGTCCTTGTTCTTTTTCCGGTTTCCCAAAGGTAGAAATGCCAACCCTTCTGGAGATCATGCCCTTCCAGTGTCAAAATCCTTTTATTACTCAGGGTTGCCCAGTCTTTTAACCATACTAGTTTCACTGCCTTATAATATGTTTCCCATATCGGAAGTCCGAGCCCACCCCTATCTTTTTTATCTTGCAAATTTCTAATTGCAATCCTTGGTTTCTTCCCTCCCCAAATGAATTTCCTAATGATAGTATTGAGTTCCTGAAAAAATTTCTTGTCTAATTTGATTGGGGCTGTTTGAAATAAATATAACAATTTAGTTAGGACACTCATTTTAATTGCTGCGATTCTCCCTAAAAAGGATATCTGTAATTTTTCCCACTTCTCTAAATCTCGTTTAATATTTTTAATCAAAGGTATGTAATTGTCTTCTTTAAGGGCTGAACATTTTTTTGAGATCCATACTCCCAAGTATTTGACCTTCTTAACCGCTTGTATTCCCATTGACTCTTCTAAGATTGTTATCTGGTCTTTGGACATATTCTTGGTCAACATTTTAGTTTTTGATTTATTAAGTTTGAGGCCCGCCACCTCTCCATACTTACTGAATTCATCTACAATTTGGACACCTGATTCCAGCGGGTCTTCTATAATCAATGCCACATCATCCGCAAAGGCTTGGATTTTATAGGTTTCTTTTCTGATTCTCAATCCCCTAATCTGTTTATTCCCTCTGATTCTTGTTAATAGGACTTCTAGCACTAAGATGAATAAAAGGGGTGATAGGGGACATCCCTGTCTCACCCCCTTCCTAATTTGAAAAGTTCCTGTTAGTTCTCCGTTGACTAATATATTGGCCCTTTGTTTTTCATAGATCGATATTATTGTGTTTATAAAATTTTGTCCAAATCCCATTTTGTTTATCTGTTGTATCATGAACTCCCAGTTCAAGTTATCGAACGCCTTCTGGGCATCTACAAAAGCCAATGCCATTTCTTGGCCCGGATGTTCCTCATAATATTCTATTACATCTAGTACTGTCCTTATATTATTTCTTATTTGTATCCCTGGGAGAAATCCATTTTGGTCACTATGTATTATCCTGTTCATAACTTTCTTTAACCTTCCTGCTAGGATGCTCATGTAAATTTTATAGTCCGTATTAAGTAAGGAGATCGGTCTGTAATTCTTTATTGATTTTGTATCCGTTCCTTCTTTTGGGAGGAGCGTAATGTATGCCTTCCTCCATGATTCTGGTATTTTGTATTTGGTCAAAGCCTCATGATCTCTGGAGGGCTCGGGACAGGGGGTGCTCCTCTGTTCTGGTCCTGTTAGATCTCTCAGCGGCTTTTGATACCATCGACCATGGTATCATGCTGCATCGGTTGGAAGAGCTGGGGGTGGGAGGCACCGTGTTACGGTGGTTCTCCTCCTTCCTCTCTAACCGGTCGCAGTTTGTGTTGGCAGGGGGGCAGAGGTCGACCTCGAGGCCTCTTATCTGTGGAGTGCCACAGGGATCGGTCCTCTTGCCCCTTTTGTTCAACATTTATGTGAAGCCGCTGGGTGAGATCATCCGTGGTTTTGGGGTGAGATACCATCAGTACGCTGATGACACCCAGCTGTACATCTCCACCCCAGACCACCCCAACAATGCCCTTGAAGTGATGTCCCAGTGCCTGGAGGCTGTGCGGATCTGGATGGGGAAGAACAGGCTCAAGCTCAACCCTTCCAAGACTGAGTGGCTGTGGCTCCCGGCATCCCGATATAGTCAGTTGACTCCATCGCTGACTATTGGGGGCGAGTCTCTGGCCCCCACGGAAAGGGCTCGCAATCTGGGAGTCCTCCTGGATAGGCAGCTGTCCTTGGAGGATCATCTGACGGCTGTGACCAGGGGGACCTTTTGTCAGGTTCACCTGATTCGCCAGTTGCGGCCCTTTCTCAATCGGGATTCCCTGTGCACAGTCACTCACGCCCTTGTCACCTCTCGCCTTGACTACTGTAACGCTCTCTACATGGGGCTCCCCTTGAGGAGCACCCGGAGGCTTCAACTGGTCCAGAATGCGGCCGCGCGGGTAGTGACGGGAGCAACATGGCGCTCCCATGTAACACCGCTCCTGCGCGAGCTGCACTGGCTCCCGGTGGTCTTCCGGGTGCGCTTCAAGGTGTTGGTTATCACCTTTAAAGTGCTCCATGGCATAGGGCCTAGTTATCTGCGAGACCGCCTACTGCCACAAATGACCTCCCACCGACCCATGCGCTCCCACAGAGAGGGCCTCCTCAGGGTACCATCAGACAAACAATGTAGGCTGGTGACCCCCAGGGGGAGACCCTTCTCTGTGGGGGCACCTACCCTCTGGAACCAGCTGCCCCCTGAGATAAGGAGATCTCAAGACCTCAGTGCCTTCCGCCGTGCCCTTAAAACCTACTTTTTTCAACAAGCCGGGCTGGCTTAGGAAGAAATTTTAGACGTTTTTTAAATTGGTTTGTTATTTTTAAAATTGGAGCCAAATTTATATGTATTTTAATTCTTAATATTTGTATTGTATGTTTTTAATTCCGGCTGTTCACCGCCCTGAGTCCTCAGGGAGAAGGGCGGTATATAAATTTTAAATAAATAAATAAAATAAATTATAAATTCCTAACATTTTTGGGAGAAGGATATCCTCTAGTTCTAAATTTTGGTATAGTTCCCCTGGGAATCCATCTGGGCCCGGTGATTTGTTCTTTTTAAGTTTAGATATTGCTGTCTTTAACTCTGCCATTGTAATTTCTTTGTTTAGCATCTCTTTCTCCTCTTCCTCAATCCGTGGGAGTTCTTCTTCCAATAGATATCGTTCTACTTTTTCCTTAGGTATCCCTTCTTCTTTCTACAGGGTGGCATAATATTCACAAATCAACTCTAATTTCTCTTCCTCCTTATTTATAATATGGCCTTCTGAGTCTTCTAACTGGTAAATTATCCCTTTCTCTTTTTCTTTCTTTAGTCTATAGGACAGCCATCTTCCCGGTTTATTGGCATTCTCAAAGTGATATTGTTTAGTTCGTTTGATTTCATATGCTAATTTTTCTTGATCAATTATATTTACTTTATGTAGAATAGTCATCCAGTTTTCTTTCGCTAACTCATTATCTGGATTTTGTTGGATTTCCTTCTCTGCTTTCCCCAATTCTTCCAGTAATGCCTTTTGGGTTTCTCTTTTTTCTTTGTTTTTGTGTGCTCCATACGCTATGGCCAGTCCTCTTATGAAAGCCTCCATAGTATCCCAGATTATCCCTCAGTCCGTCGGTTCCTTTTCATTTTGTTCGAAAAATTCTTTTATCTCTCTCTTTACCTTCTCAACATTTTGTTTGTCCCGCAAAAATTGTGTGTTCAATCTCCATCTTATGTTCCCTCTCTTGTGTTTCTTTTTCCATTTGATTTCTAGTGGATTATGGTCTGCCCAGATATTGGGTACAATCTCAGCTGACATTATGTCCATCCCTATGTTTCTACTTACCCACATCATATCAATTCTGGACCAAGTTTTTTTGGGGTTTGAGTAGTAGGTAAATTGTCTTTTGTATGGATTTAGAGTTCGCCAGATATCTATCAAATTCAATTCATCTATTAAATCAAAAAATGGTTTTGGTAGACTCTTCCTTTTCCCCTTCTGTCCTTTAGATCTTTTGTGGTCCTTATTCAGATCCACAATTCCATTGAAGTCCCCAATAATACATATGTTGTTATTATTGTCCATTTTATTTATTATTTCTCTGACTGTATTATAAAACTGACTCAATTTTTTATTCGGGGCATAGATGGCTATAATTAGAATTGGATAATTGTCTCTCATAATTTCCACAGCTAGTATCCTACCCTTAGGGTCTGTATATTTTAGTTCAGCTTTTATTTCCTTTTTAATGTATAAAGCCAACCCTCTCTTTTTTTTCTCTGCCAAAGATGTATATAGGGCTCCAAGTTTCTTGTACTCCAAACATTTTTCATTTTCTTTTTTGATGTGCACCTCTTGCAAACATATTATGTCCAGATTTTGTTTAGCTAATTTGGTACAAAATATTTTTCTCTTTTTATAATCGTTCAAACCATTTACGTTGATCGATAGAAGTTTCCAATCCATTCTGTTCTGTGTCTTGATGTAGTTCTAGTATTTATTTGCGCGGGTAACTCTCTGCGGTCTCTGTTTCTTTTCCTCTTTCTTTTCCTTCTCTTCTTTTTCCTTCTCCTCCGATGACCCTTCTTTGGATCCTCTTCGTTGGGTAAGATCTTCTTCTGTGGTGGCCCCTTCCAATTCCTCCTTGCTGCTTTGTTCCTCTTCTGTACCTTTCATTTGATCCAAAAAGTCCTGGGCCTCTACCAAGCTGTTGATCTTGATTTTCTTTCCTAGCCATGTTATTAGCATGCCTTCCGGCAAGGTCCATCGGAAAGGAATATTCCTCTTATTCAGTTGGGACGCTAGGAATCTATAGTCCCTTCTTAGTTCCCTCACCCTCCTCGGGACTTGTTTTAACACAATCAGTTCTTTGCCTTTATATGTAATTTGTTCTTCCCTCACCATGTTGTAAAAAATATATTTAACTCTTCTCTGAGCAAACCTTATATGCACTTCTCTGGGTAGCCTGTTTCGTCTAGCGTAGTTTGTCTGTACTCTGTACACTTCATCGAGCTCCTTTATCACCTGATCCGTGTCTTGTTGCAGGACCCCGGCAATTAGTTCCGCCATGACTTGGCCCAGATTTTCTTTCTTCTCCTCTGAGATGTTCTGGAAGCGCAAGTAGAAGGATGCTCTGTCCATTTCCAGCTGGGTAATCGAATCCTCCAATTCCCTGTTCTGCGCCATTAATTTTTGATCCACTATATCCAGATCTTTCCCTTGTTGTTCAATCTTAGATTCGATCTTCTTTATTTTCTGCTCGTTCTGTTGTATTGCCTGTTGAAAATCATTCATTTTTTGATCGATAGTTTTTATGTCTGTTTTCAGTTCTAGATGGTTGTTGGCCATCTTTTCCTGCATCATAAGCATTGTTTCTTGAATGGTTGTTAGTGACAGCTGCATTGCTTGCATTGTGGGGATCATGGTTGCCAAACTTTCCGTTGATTTTTGCGCCGCAGGTGAGGTCATCGTGATCATGGGGTTAGAGATGTTTGGGGTTATTTTCTTTCCCATTTTACTTCCAGTAGCTGCAAAGCTTGTCATCTCCTTCAATACTCTCGCTTGGTCTTTTACTATCCTATCTATATTCCTCCAAATGGTCATCCACTAACCTTCCTTCCTTTTCATTTAATATATCTTCCTTTAAGTTATTGGAAATATCATGTACATTTAATTATTTAATCTATTTCTTTTCTCTCTATTAACTAGTGCTTTCGTCTAGTAAGGCTGTCTGATCTACTAGTCAAATATACTCTTCTTATTCCTTAGTTCAGGTTAGGTTATAGAATTCACAGATAAGTTAACTACAATTCCATAAATGGCTAATTATGTATCATATATGTATCAAATATCACAGTCAATTTCAAAAATTGATTAAATATTTTCTTATTATATTGTAAATCAATAAATATAAATATATATGTAAATAGTTAAATAGTTAAATACGTATTTGATTACTTAATCACTTAATAACTCACTATTCCCAATATTAATCAATAACAGTCTTAAACAATATAGTTAATAAAATTAATTAGTTAAATTGTATAGGTGTAAATATAGAAAATATGTTAAATAATTAATACAGTAAAGGCTTAATTAATATTATATAAATTATTATAAATTAATATTCTTGTACTCTTTAAAAATACAAATATGGAGCTAAGTATGAATCAGTGCAATATAGATATAAATAGATATATACCAATTAATTAATACTTGTAATCTATTAAAAGAGAGCAAGAGAGAAAGAGAAATGTAATAGAATAAAGTAGAAGTACTTAGAGTAATTTCTTAGTTAATTTATCAAATAACTGGTTGTTCCTTTCTGTCTCCTCACTTGTCAATATCCAATAAGGAGAGATTAAGGTGCCAAAATGTTTTAACTGGATTCAACTTAGTTCAGTTTAGCTCAGTTCAAGTCTATTCTGTCTATTTCTTCCTGCACTGGTCAGTTCAAATATTCCGTTTGTATTCCTGGTGGTTCTTCCTGCCGCTCTAGCCCTTCGTTATTCTTCTCACTGATTTCCAAAATGGATACACTTCCTGTTCTGGTCCCCCGTCACACTTCTCGCCCAATCCACAATTTCGCCTTCTCGAGTCTCCAAAACTTTCTTATTCAATCTGTTCCACCAATTTTTCTCTTTCAAAGAGTGCCTTCACTCTGCTTCGTAGCACACTCTCCTCAGATCTCTCGCCGGCCAGTCCGCGATCCGCGATCCGCAATCCCGCTCGTATGTCATTCCTGCCTTCACTTTCAATCGCCACTTATTTTCTCGATAGGCTCTTTCGATCCGGTCCAGCCAGCTCAATCAGGACAGCGTATTAGAGTGTACCTGGGGTAGCGGTATGTGCGCTCTCTCTCACCACCTTTCACTGGATTTTCTCGCTTCCTGCCTTGTTGCTTATCGAGGCTTCAGGTCTGCCATTTAAAGGCAGACATGCCACGTTGGTTTCGCAGTGAATATCGGTCCGGTGGAGTGGGTTTGCAGTTCACCACTCAGCCTGCCGATGCCTCACTATAGCCCGCGAAGCCCTTCAAGCCCCAACGCCTCGAAGGGTCCCCAAAATGCGACGTAAAGTGGCATTGGAAAAGAGCACTCGCTCTTACCATGCCATGCCATCTCGAGTCTTCAACCGGAAGTCGACCCAGTTAGTTCATGGCCCTACTCACACGGGGGGAAACACTCTGGACTTGGCTTTTGTCTCTGGTCAGTGGCTGAGTGATCTTGATGTAGGGGATATAGTGATTGAGCCTTTGTCATTGTTGGATCATTCTCGCCTTCGCTTTGACCTTTGAACCGCTACACCCCACCGCAGGGAGGTGGAACCGATGAGGTGGTTCCGCCCCAGGTGCCTGATGGATCCGCATAGGTTCCAGATGGAGCTTGGGCCATTCCCTGAGGTTCTGGCTCACAACTTGACCGAAGACCTGTTGGCTGCCTGGGATAGGGCGGCCACTGGAGCTTTGGACTGGGTCATGCCTTTGCGGCCTCTGACTCGGTGCCGATCTCACTTGGCTCCTTGGTTTACCGAGGAGCTGAGGGAGATGAAGTGCTGAAAAAGATGCCTGGAGAGCGGTTGGAGGGCCAGCCTTTCTGAATCCGACCGAACACTGGTGAGGTCTCATATTAAGACCTACCTAGTGGTGATAAAAGTGGCAAAATTTAATTATTTTTCTGCTCTTATTGCATCATCAGATAATCGCCTGGCCACCCTGTTTAGGGTGACCCACTCCCTGCTCCACCTGGGAGCGCGGGAGGACCCCTTGGAGGGTCGGGCCGAGGACTTTGTACAGTATCTGTATGACAAAATCTCTCAAATTTGGGAAGACTTGGACTCTGACTGGGTAGATTAGGGAGGGATGATGGAGGCAGGTCTTGAGAACGTTATCTGGGAGGAGTTTGATCTTGTGACTCCCGAAGACGTGGACAGGATTCTGGGTAGCCTTAGCACGGCCACATGTTTATTGGACTCGTGTCCCTCCTGGTTGGTGCTGACCTCTCGGCAGGTTACACGAGGCTGGCTCCAGGGGATTATTAATGCTTCATTGAGTGAGGATGACTTTCCTGCCACCTTGAAAGCGGTGGTGGTGAGGCCCCTCCTTAAGAAGCCTTCCCTGGACCCGGCAGTATTAGTAAATTATCGTCCGGTCTCCAACCTTCGCTTTGTGGTGAAGGTTGTTGAGAGCGTGGTGGCGCGACAGCTTCCCCAGTACCTGGATGAAACGGTTTATCTAGATCCATTCCAGTCGGGTTTCAGGCCTGGGTACAGCACGGAAACGGCATTGGTCGCGTTGGTTGATGATCTCTGAAGGGCTCGGGACAGGGGTTGTTCCTCTGTCCTGGTCCTATTAGACCTCTCAGCGGCTTTTGATACCATCGACCATGGTATCATGCTGCGCCGGTTGGAAGAGTTGGGGGTGGGGGGCACCATGTTGCAGTGGTTCTCCTCCTTTCTCTGACCGGTTGCAGTCTGTGTTGGCAGGGGGGCAGAGGTCGACCCCGAGGCGCCTTGTGTGTGGGGTGCCACAAGGGTCGGTCCTCTTGCCCCTTCTGTTCAACATTTATATGAAGCCACTGAGTGAGATGCAGAGCCCAGGCCTCAGGCTGATGTTGTGCAATGCCAGGTCCGTGGTGAATAAGGCCCCTCTCATTTGCGAGCTAATTCAGGAGCGGGGTGCGGACCTGGCGGGTATTACAGAGACCTGGTTGGGCCAAGAGGGGGGTTCCCCTCGTAGAGATGTGCCCACCAGATTTCCGCGCATTCCATCAGCCAAGGACCCAGGGCTGGGGTGGGGGGGTGGCAGTCGTGATAAAGGAAAGTCTTGGTCCGAGGGAGACCACTGTACCTCAGATAGCCGGATGTGAGTCTCTCCTGGTGAAGTGGGGCCATGGGGTGCAGGTGGGCCTGCTGATTACGTACCTGGCTCCCTGCCACGTGACAGCGGCCCTGCCCGAGCTTCTCAACGTTATTGCCGGGGTGGCAGTTGAGACCCCCAGTCTTTTGGCCATGGGGGATTTCAACTTGCCATCCACCAGTGAGGCATCTGGGATGGCTCGGGAGTTTATGGCTTCCATGACAGCCATGGACCTGACACAACTAATTCATGGCCCTACTCACGCGGGAGGACACACTCTGGACTTGGTTTTTGTCTCTGGGCAGTGGCTGAGTGATCTGGATATAGGGGATATAGTTACTGAACCCCTGTCATGGTCCGATCATTCTCTCCTGAGGCTGGACTTTCTGACCACTGCACCCCACCGCAGGGAGGCAGAACCGACCAGGTGGTTCCATCCCAGGTGACTGATGGATCCTGATAGGTTCCAGAGGGAGCTTGGGCCAGTTCCTGAAACTCTGGCTCACGACTCAGCTGAAGACCTGGTGGCCGCCTGGGATAGGATGGCTGCTGGTGCTCTGGACCGAGTTGTGCCTTTGCGGCCTCTGACCTGGTGCCGAACCTGCCCAGCTCCTTGGTTTTCCAAGGAGCTGAGGGAGATGAAGCGCCGGAAAAGACGCCTAGAGAGTGGTTGGAGGGCTAGTCGCTCCGAATCCGACCGAACACTAGTTAGGTCTCATATTAAGACCTATCTAGTGGCGATAAAAGCGGCAAAGTGTAGCTACTTTTCCGCTCTTGTTGCATTGGCAGATAACCACCCAGCCGCCTTGTTTAGGTGACCTGCTCCCTCCTACATCGCTCAGATTCGGGAAGGCTTGGACTCTGACTGGGTAGATCTGGGCGGGTTGACTGAGGCCGGTCTTGAGAATGTTATCTGGGATGAGTTCGACCCTGTGACTCCCGAGGACGTGGACAGGATCCTGGGGAGGCTTAATGCAACCACATGTTTACTGGACCCGTGTCCCTCCTGGTTGGTACTGGCCACCCGGGAGGTAACACGGTAACACTACATGAGCCTGTAGTACAGTGGTTTAAAGCACCCTGTTATTAACATCTATTAACATCTGCTGCTTGCAATTACTGCAAGTTCGAATCCCACCAGGCTCAAGGTTGACTCAGCCTTCCATCCTTTCTAAGGTGGGTAAAATGAGGACCCAGATTGTGGGGGCAATAAGCTGACTTTGTATAAATATACAAAAGTATGAAGGCTATTGCTTAACGCACTGTAAGCCACCCTGAGTCTCCGGAGAAGGGCGGCATATAAATCAAATTAAAAATAAAAATAAAAAAACACGAGGCTGGCTCCAGAGGATTATAAATGCTTCTCTGAGGGAGGGGTCCTTGCCTCCCGCCTTGAAAGAGGCGGTGGTGAGGCCCCTCCTCAAGAAGCCTTCTCTGGACCTGGCTGTTTTGGCAAACTACCGTCCGGTCTCCAACCTTCACTTTACTGCGAAGGTTGTGGAGAGTGTGGTTGTGCGACAGCTTCCACAGTACCTGGATGAAACCGTCTATCTAGATCCGTGCCAGTCGGGTTTCAGGCCTGGGTACAGCACAGAGACTGCATTGGTCGCATTGGTTGATGATCTCTGGAGGGCCCGGGACAGGGGCTGCTCCTCTGTTCTGGTCCTGTTAGACCTCTCAGCGGCTTTTGATACCATCGACCATGGTATCATGCTGCGCCGGTTGGGGGGGTTAGGAGTGGGAGGCATTGTGTTGCAGTGGTTCTCCTCCTATCTCTCTGACCAGTCGCAGTCTGTGTTGGCAGAGGGGCAGAGGTTGACCTCGAAACACCTTGCTTGCGGGGTGCCGCAAGGGTCGGTCCTCTCGCCACTCCTGTTCAACATTTATGTGAAGCCGCTGGGTGAGATCATCCGTGGCTTTGGGGTGCGATGTCATCTCTACGCTGAGAATAGTCAGCTGTACATGTCCACCCCAGACCACCCCGATCTTTATAAGATTTGGGGTTTTAAATTGGGAGGCCGATTGATTTAATATATTTTTAATTATCTTAACTTTTGTATTAGTATGTATTTTTAATTTTGGCTGTTCACCGCCCTGAGTCCCTCTGGGGAGAAGGGCGGTATACAAATTAAATAAACATAAACAACATAAACATCCGTGGTTTCGGGGTGAAGTACCACCAGTACGCTGATGACACTCATTTGTACATCTCCACCCCAGGCCACCCCAATGATGCCCTTGAAGTGATGTCCCGGTGCCTGGAGGCTGTGGGGATCTGGATGGAGAGAAACAGACTCAGGCTCAACTCGTCCAAGACCGAGTGGCTGTGGCTTCCGGCGTCCCGATATAGTCAGTTGGTGCCATCACTGACTATTGGGGGCGAGTCGTTAGCCCCCAAGGAGAGGGCTCGGAACTTGGGTGTCCTCCTGGATACACGGCTGTCTTTAGAAGAACACCTGACAGCTGTGGCCAGGGGGACTTTCTATCAGGTTCGCCTGATTCGCCCTTTCTGGATCGGGACTCCTTATGCACGGTCACTCATGCCCTCGTCACTTCCCGCCTGGACTACTGTAATGCTCTCTACATGGGGCTCCCCTTGAGAAGCACCCGGAGGCTCCAACTGGTCCAGAATGCAGCTGCACGGGTGATTATGGGAGCGACATGGTATTCCCATGTAACATCTCTCCTGTGCGAGCTGCACTGGCTCCCGGTGGTCTTCCGGGTGCACTTCAAGGTACTGGTTACCACCTTTAGAGCGCTCCATGGCTCAGGACCTGGGTACCTACGAGACCGCCTTCTGCCACCGGTAGCCTCTAACTGGCCAGTACGCTCCCACAGAGAGGGGCTCTTCAGGGTGCCGTCGGCCAAACAGTGTTGACTGGTGGCCCCCAGGGGGAGAGCCTTCTCTGTGGGGGCACCTGCCCTTTGGAACGAGCTCCC